>JAHLGP010000112.1:0-38500 GCA_020141445.1 Bruguiera sexangula | reverse complement strand
AAAGCAAAAAACCAAAACATTGCATTTTTTGAATTTTAGAATTTTAACGTTTTCTAAGGATAAATGCATTGTCAATGATCAATTGAATTTAAATTTTACAATTTTCTTAATTGTCTCTTGTTGTTCCCACAGCCTTGTATGGGTTGTAATTGTTGTCAACTAGGGTTAAGTGTGCAAGAGAGTAAAGTCATATGGAAGGGCAGTAAAGTCACATGGAAGGGCAAGAAAGTAAATTTGCCGCGTAAGGGCAAGAACGTAAATCCGCCATGTAAGCCCTATTAGGGTTTTATGGAAGAGAGTATATAAAGGCCTTGGAAGACAAAACTAGGGCAGAGGGCCAACACAATTGAATAAACAGCAACCCTACAGCAACCGGCCAAAAGGAAGAGAGAGCAGAACGGCAAGAGATCAGAAAGAACACCACCAGGAGAGCAAACCAGAAACGTCACCACCGGGAGAGCAAACCAGAACGTGCAACCTCCTGCAAGCAAACCAGAAACACGTCCTGCAAGCAAACCAGAAACACATCCTGCAGGCAAACCAGAAACGCCTCCTGCAAGCAAACTAGAAACACATCCTGCAACCAAACCAGAAACGCACAACCAGCAAGAGGAGAAATAAGAAACAGACCACCCGGAAGAGAAGACAGCAGACTAGAAGCGTGAGGCAGGGCAAGAGACGTGAACCAGAAAAACCAGTAGTGTAAGGCAGGCCAAGAGACGTGAAACAGCAGACCAGGAGCGTGAGACCAGAACGTGCAACGGCGTGACTGATCAGAAGCGTGGGGCAGGCCGTGAGACGTGAAACGGCAGACCAGAAGCTTGAGTGCAAGCTGTGAAACCTTGAGACGGTGAAAGCAGGAGCTGTGTGAGACAATCTAGAGAAGGAATTTGGCGAAGCATCGGAAAGAACTCAACGTATTTCTAGATTTCTTCAAGAGAGGTTAGAGAGCGTTGTGGTGAACTTCTAAGCGGCAGTGGAGCAGCCTTTCAATTCAACAGAGGCAAGACAAGCTAGACGAAGGGTAGACACAGTAAGTGACACTCTTTGTATTGTACTTGCTTAGTAATTGCAATAGTGAAAGGAGCAGAAGATTAAGACATCCATTGTAACTGGAATTCTCAAGTATAGTGGATAGTCTCGGTAAGGGAGAGTCCCTACCACCGTGGATGTACGTCACGTTGACGGAACCACGTAAATCTCGTGTGTCCTTAATTTGCTTTACGTTCTGTGTTTTGAATTGAGTTGTGAACGCAGCTAAAGTATCAGCCAACCCATAACCTAACGAAGACCTAAACAAGAACATCCGAATTGTCTATTAGGCAAGGTGTCTGAAAGGTGACTTTGGGGACTATTGTGATTAGTAGGTAGCAATAGATCTACCTTAGTCGAATCTGAGAAAGAGTTCGCTTTTAAGAAGAGATTGAAGTTGTTCACTTTCCTGCGAATTGTGAATTGTGGTGATACTGATTCACCCCCCCTCTCAGTATCACAAACTAGTAGATCCTAGGGTGAAGTTGGGAACTTCATCTCTTGTACCATAATGCAATTTGAAATGATTTACATATATTTTACCTAGAAACATATTACTTAGGAAAAAGAAAATGCAATGGATTTTAATATGAAGTTTTCCCCCTCCGCTCTATACTTATATGCTTGAAACAACAATGAAACTTAGGATTGCTATTTATAATATTCATCCACTAAAGTGTATTTTATACAATTGTGTCCATTACTTGTATTTTTGTTCAATTAACATATTCAAATATTATATTTTTCTCACCAATCAAATGCAACGATATTAATAATAAATTTAAAAATCAAAATATTGCATTTTTGCAATTTTAGAATTTTAAAATCTGCTAGGCATAAATGTATTGTCAATAATTTGTTGAATTTAAATTTTGCAATTTTCTTAATTGTCTCCTTTGCCTTAATGCAATTTGAAATGATTTACAAAAGTTTTGTTTTCAAACATATTACTTAAGAAAAAGTAAAAGCAATAGACTCTAATAAAAAATTCCCCCACTCTGATCTAGAGATATATGCTTGATACAACATTGAAGTTTCATATTTCTATTTTTAATATTTATCCACTAAAGTCTATTTTATACAATTGAGTCCATTACTTGTATTTTTGTTCAATTAACATATTCAAATATTATATTTTTCTCACCCATTAAATGCCATGACTTTAATAATAAAGAAAAAAACCAAAACATTTCATTTTTTGAATTTTAGAATTTTAAGGTTTTCTAGAGATAAATGGGTTGTCAATAATTGATTGAATTTAAATTTTGCAATTTTCTCAATTGTCTCTTATGCTACAATGCAATTTAAAATGATTTATATAATTTTTGCCTACAAACATATTGCTTAGGAAAAAGCAAACACAATGGACTCTAATAAGAAGTTTCTCCACTCCCTTCTAGAGATATATGCTTGACACAACATTGAAATTTCAGATCGCTATTTATAATATTCATCCACTAAGGAGTATTTTACACAATTGAGTCCATTACTTGTATTTTTGTTCAATTAACATATCCAAATATTATGTTTTTCAAATATTATATTTTTCTCTTTAATCAAATGCAACGACATTAACAATAAATTTAAAAATCAAAATATTGCAATTTTGCAATTTTTAGAATTTTAAAATATGCTAGGGATAAATGCATAATCACTAATCAATTGAATTTAAATTTTGTAGTTTTCTTAATTGTCTCCTTTGCCTCAATGCAATTTGAAATGATTTATATAATTATTGTCTTCAAACAAATTACTTAAGAAAAAGAAAAAGCAACGGACTATAATAAGAGGGTTCCCTACTCCTATTTAGGGTTATATGCTTAACATAACATTAACGCTTGGGATTGCTATTTATAATATTCATTCGCTGAAGTGTATTTTATACAATTGATTCCATTAATTGTATTTTTGTTCAATTAACATATTCAAATGTTATATTTTTCACACCAATCAAATGCCATGACTTTAATAATAAAGCAAAAAACCAAAACATTGCATTTTTTGAATTTTAGAATTTTAAGGTTTTCTAGAGATAAATGTGTTGTCAATCATCGATTGAATTTAAATTTTGCAATTTTCTTAAATGTCTCTTGTGCCGCAATGCAATTTGAAATTATTTATATAATTTTTGTCTACAAACATATTATTTAGGAAAAAGCAAATGCAATGGACTCTAATAAGAAGTTTTCCCACTCCTTTCTAAAGATATATTCTTGACACAACATTGATGCTTCGAATCGTTATTTATAATATTCATCTACTAATGTGTATTTTACATAATTGAATCCATTACTTGTATTTTTATTTAATTAATATATTCAAATATTATATTTTTCTCACTAGTCAAATGCAATGACATTAATAATAAATTTAAAAATGAAAATATTGCATTTTTTGAATTTTTAGAATTTTAAAATCTACTAGGGATAAATACATTGTTAATAATCTGTTGAATTAAAATTTTGCAATTTTCTTAATTATCTCCTTTGTCTTAATGTAATTTGAAATGATTTATATAATTCTTGTCTTTAAACGAATTACTTAAAAAGCTAAAGCAATGAACTATAATAAAAAGGTTCCTCGCCCTCATTTAGGGATATATGCTTAACAAAACATTAAAGTTTAGGATTGCTATTTATAATATTCATTCACTAATGTGTATTTTATACAATTGATTCCATCACTTGTATTTTTGTTCAAATAACATATTCAAATGTTATATTTTCCACACCAATCAAATGCCATGACTTTAATAATAAAGCAAAAAACAAAAACATTGCATTTTTTGAATTTCAGAATTTTAAGGTTTTCTAGGGATAAATGCATTGTCAATAATCAGTTGAAAACCTTGCATTTTTTCAATTTTTAGAATTTTTAAGTGTTATAGGGATAAATTCATTGTCAATAATTAGATGAATTGAAATTTTGCAATTTTTTTAATTGTCTCGTTTGCTATAATGCAATTTGAAATGACAAACATATTACTAAAGAGAAAACAAATGCAATGGACTCTAATAAGAAGTTTGCTTACTTCCATTTAGAGATATATGCATGACACAACATTGAAACTTAGGATTGCAATTTATCATATTAATCCACTAAAGTTTATTTTATTCAATTGAGTCTATTACTTATATTTTTGTTCAATTAACATATTTGAATATTATGTTTTTCTCATTGATCAAATGCAACAACATTAACAATAATTTAAAAATCCAAACATTCAATTTTTTTCAATTTTTAGAATTTTAAAATGTTCTAGAGATAAATTCATTGTCAACAATTAGATGAATTTAAATTTTTCAATTTTTTTAATTGTCTCCTTTGCCACAATGCAATTTGAAATGACATATATAATTTTTGTCTACTAACATATTACTAAAGAAAAAAAAATGCAAGGGACTCTAATAAGAAGTTTCCCCACTCCCATTTAGAGATATATGCTTGACACAACATTGAACCTTTGAATTGCTATTTATAATATTCATCTATTAAAGTGTATTTTATATAATTGAGTCCATTTCTTATATTTTTGTTGAATTAAAATGTTTAAATATTATGTTTTTCTCACTAATCAAATGCCACGACACTAACAATTAATTTAAAATCAAAACATTGCATTTTTTCAATTTTTAGAATTTTAAGGTTTTCTAGGTTTAAATGCATTGTTAATACTTAGATGAATTTAAATTTTGCTAATATTTTAGGTATCTCCCTAGCCACAATGTAGTTTGAAATGACGTGTATAATTTTAATCTATTAACATATTACTAAAGAGAAAACAAATGCAATGGATTCTAATAAAAAGTTTGCTCACTCTCATTTAGAGATATATGCTTGATACAACATTGAAACTCTGAATTGCTACATATAATATCCATTCACTAAAGTGTATTTTATACAATTGTGACCATTACATGTATTTTTGTTCAATTAACATATTCAAATATTATATTTTTCTCACTTATCAAATACAACGACATTAACAGTAAATTTAAAAGTCAAAATATTACATTTTTGCAATTTTTAGATTTTTAAAGTCTATTGGGGATAAATGCATTGTCAATTATCAGGTGAATTTAAATCTTGCCACAATGCAATTTGAAATAAAATACAAAATTTTTGTCTATTAACATATTACTTAAGAAAAAGCAAATGTAATGGATACTAATAAGAAGTTTCCCCACTCCTATTTAGAGATATAAGCTTCATACAACACTGAAACTTCATATTACTATTTATAATATTCATCCACAAAAGTGTATTTTATTCAATTGAGTCCATTACTTATATTTTTGTTCAATTTTTTATATTTGAATATTATGTTTTTCTCACCAATCAAATGTAACTACATTAACAATAAATTTAAAAATCCAAACATTGAATTATTTCAATTTTTAGAATTTTTAAGTGTTCTCAATAATTAGATAAATTTAAATTTTACAATTTTTTTTAATTGTCTCCTTTGCCATAATGTAATTTGAAATGACATATATAATTTTTGTGTACTAACATATTACTAAAGAAAAACAAATGAAATAAACTCTAATAAGAAGTTTCCCCACTCCCATTTAGAGATATATGTTTGACAAAATATTGAAGTTTCAGATTGCTATTTACAATATTCATCCACTAATATATTTAAATATTATACAATTGAGTCCATTTCTTGTATTTTTGTTCAATTAATATATTTAAATATTATATTTTTCTCACCAATCAAACGCCACGACATTAACAATAAATTTAAAAATCAAAACATTGCATTTTTTTTCAATTTTTAGAATTTTAAAGTCTTATAGGTGTAAATGCATTGTCAATAATTAAAAAAATTTAAATTTTGCAATTTTTTTAGTCATCTTCCTAATCACAATGCAATTTGAAATGACGTATATAATTTTTGTCTACTAACATATTACAAAGGAGAAAACAAATGCAATAGACTCCAATATGAAGTTTGCCTACTCCCATTTAAAGATAGATGTTTGATATAACATTGAAGTTCCAAATTGCTATTTATAATATTCATCCACTAAAGTGTATTTTATGCAATTGTGACCATTATATGTATTTTTGTTCAGTTAACATATTCAAATATTATGTTTTTCTCACCTATCAAATACAACGACATTAAAACTAAATTTAAAAATCAAAAAATTGCATTTTTGCAATTTTTAGAATTTTAAAGTCTACTGGGGATAAATACATTGTCAATCATCAGTTGAATTTAAATTTTGCCATAATGCAATTTGAAATAACTTACAGAATTTTTGTCTATTAACATATTACGTAGGAAAAAACAAATGTAGTGGGCACTAATAAAAAGTTTCCCCACTTTCATCTAGAGATATATGCTTGACACAATATTGAAATTTCGAATTGTTATTTATAATATTCATCCACTAAAGTGTATTTTATTCAATTAAGTCCATTACTTATATTTTTGTTTAATTAACATATTTGAATATTATGTTTTTCTCACCAATCAAATGCAACGATATTAACAATAAATTTAAAAGTCCAAACATTCAATTTTTCAATTTTTAGAATTTTTAAGTGTTCTAGGGATAAATTCATTCTCAATAATTAGATGAATTAAAATTTTACAATTTTATTAATTGTCTACTTTGCCACAATGTAATTTGAAATGACATATATAATTTTTGTCTACTAACATATTACTAAAGAAGAAAAAAAAGCAATAGACTCTAATAAGAAGTTTCCTTACTCTCATTTAGACATATATGCTTGGCACAACGTTGAAGTTTCAAATTGTTATTTATAATATTCATCCACTAGAGTGTATTTTATAAAATTGAGTCCATTACTTGTATTTTTATTCAATTAACATATTCAAATATTATGTTTTTCTCACCAATTAAATGCAACGACATTAACAATAAATTTAAAAATCAAAATATTGCATTTTGGAAATTTTTAGTATTTTAAAGTTTGTTAGAGCTAAAAGTATTGTCAATAATCAGTTGAATTTAAATTTTACAATTATCTTAATTGTTTCCTTTGCCTCAATGCAATTTGAAATGATTTATATAATTTTTGTCTTAAAACATATTACTTAAGGAAAAGCAAAAACATTGAACTCTTATCTAGTGATATATGCTTAACACAATATTGAAGTTTGGGATTGCTATTTATAATATTCATCCATTAAAGTGTATTTTATACAATTAATTCCATTACTTGTATTTTTTGTTCAATTAACATATTAAAATATTATATTTTTCTCACCAATCAAATGCTATGACATTAACAATAAATTTCAAAATCAAAATATTGCATGTTTTCAACTTTTAGAATTTTAAAGTCTTCTAGGGATAAATGTATTGTCAATAATTAGTTGAATTTAAATTTTGCAATCTTTTTAATTGTCTCCTTTGCCACAATGCAATTTGAAATGTCGTATATAATTTTTGTCTATTTACATATTACTAAAGAAAAAACAAATATAATAGACTTTAATAAAAAGTTTGTCCACTCCCATCTAGAGATATATATTTGACACAATGTTGACACTTTGAATTGCTATTTATAATATTTATCTATTAAAGTATATTTTATACAATAAACATATTCAAATATTATATTTTTCTCACCAATCAAATGCAATGACATTAATAATAAATTTCAAAATCAAAACATTGAATTTTTTCAATTTTTAGAATTTTTCAGTCTTCTAGGGATAAATACATTATCAATAATTAGATAAATTTAAGTTTTTTAATTTCATATTGTTATTTATAATATTCATCCACTAAAGTGTATTTTATACAATTGAGTTCATTACATATATTTTTCTTTAATTAACATATTCAAATATTGTGTTTTTCTCACCTATCAAATGCAACAACATTAACAATAAATTTAAAAATCAAAATATTAATTTTTGCAATTTTTAGAATTTTAAAATCTACTAGGAATAAAAGTATTGTCAATTATTAGTTGAATTTAAATTTTGCTATTTTTTAATTCTCTTTTGCCACAATGCAATTTGAAATGATTTATATAATTTTTGTCTTCAAACATATTACTTAAGAAAAAGAAATGCACTAGACTATAATAAGAAATTTGTCCACTGATCTCTAGAGACATAAGCTTGACACAACATTGAAACTTGGTTCCTATTTATAATATTAATTCAATAAAATGTATTTTTACTATTGAGTCCATTATTTGTATTTTTGTTCAATTAACATATTCAAATATTATATTTTTCACACAAATAAAATGCAACAATGTTAACAATAAATTTAAAAATCAAAATATTTAATTTTTTTCACTTTTTAGAATTTTAAAATCTTATAGGAATAAACGTATTGTTAATAATTAGTTGAATTTAAAATTTACAATTTTTTAAATTGCCTCGTTTGCCATAATACAATTTGAAATGATTTATATAATTTTTGCTTTCAAACATATTACTTAGGGAAAAGCTAAAGCAATAAACTTTAATAAAAAGTTTCCCCACTCCCCTCTAAAGATATATGCTTGATACATCTTTGATGTTGGGGATTGCTATTTATAATATTCATCCAAAAAAGTGTATTTTATACAATTGAGTCCATTATTTGTATTTTTGTTCAATTAACATATTCAAATATTATGTTTTTCACACCAATTAAAACATTGCATTTTTTCAATTTTTGTAATTTTAAAGTCTTCTAAGGATAAATGTATTGTCAATAATCAGTTGAATTTAAAATTTGTAGTTTTTTTAATTGTCTCCTTTCTAACAATGCAATTTGAAATGACTTATATAATTTTAGTCTATAAACATATTACTTAAGAAA
This sequence comes from Bruguiera sexangula, assembly GCA_020141445.1. Classification (NCBI taxonomy): domain Eukaryota; kingdom Viridiplantae; phylum Streptophyta; class Magnoliopsida; order Malpighiales; family Rhizophoraceae; genus Bruguiera; species Bruguiera sexangula. Next base: position 29,660 of record JAHLGP010000112.1, on the reverse strand, counting down.
AAGCAAAAGCAATCGACTCTAATAAAAAGTTTCCTCACTCCTATTTAGAGGTATATGTTGGACACAACACTAAAACTTCCAATTACCATTTATAATATTCATTTGCTAAAGTGTATTTTATACAATTGAGTCCATTACTTGTATTTTTGTTCAATTGATGTATTTAAATATCATATTTTTGTCACCAATCAAATTCAACAGCATTAATAATAAATTTAAAATTCAAAACATTGCATTTTTTCAATTGTTAAAATTTTAAAGTCTTATAAGGATAAATGCATTGTTAATAATCAGTTGAATTTAAATTTGCAATTTTTGTAATTGTCTCACTAGCCATAATGCGATTTGAAATGATTTATATAATTTTTGTCTACAAACCTATTACTTAAGAAAAAACAAATGCAATGGACTATAATAAGAAATTTCTCCACTCCCCTTTAGAGATATAAGTTTCACTCACCATTAAAGTTGGGAATTGTTATTTATAATATTCATCCACTAAAGTGTATTTTATACAATTAAGTCTATTACTTGTATTTTTCTTTAATTAACATATTCAAATATTATATTTTTCTCACCAATAAAAAACAACGACATTAAAAATAAATTTAAAAATTAAATCATTGAATTTTTTCAATTTTTAAGTCTTCTAGGGATAAATGCATTATCAATAATTCGATGAATTTAAATTTTGATATTTTTTTAATTGTCTCCATTGCCATAATGCAATTTGAAATGATATATATCTAATATTTGTCTACATAGATATTGTTGAAGAAAAAGCAAATGCAATGGACTATAATAAAAAGTTTCCCCACTCCCTTTTAAAAATATATGCTTCACACGTCATTAAAGCTGGGATTACTAATTATAATATTCATCCCTTAAGGTGTATTTTATACAATTGACTCCATTACTTTTATTTATGTTCAATTAATATATTCAAATATTATGTTTTTCACACCAATCAAATGCAACAACATTAACAATAAATTTAAAAATCAAAACATTGCATTTTTTCAATTTTTAGAATTTTAAAGTATTCTAAGGATAAATGTATTATTAATAATCAATTGAATTTAAATTTTTCAATTTTCTTAATTGTCTCGTTTCCCACAATGCAATATGAAATGACTTATATAATTTTAGTCTACAAAATATTTCTTAAGTAAAAGCAAAAACAATCGACTCTAATATGAAGTTTCCTTACTTCCCTTTAGAGATATATGCTTAACATAACATTGAAGATTCTGATTGTTACTTATAATATTAATTTGCTAAAGTATATTTTAAACAATTGAGTCCATTACTTGTATTTTTGGTCAATTAAAATATTTAATTATTATATTTTTCACACCAATTAAATACAATGATATTAACAATAAATTTTAAAATCTAAAAATTGAATTTTTTTTTTCAATTTTTAGAATTTTAAAGTCTTATAGGGATAAAGGCATTCTCAATAATTAGATGAATTTAAATTTAGCAATTTTCTTAATTGTCTCCTTTTCCACAATGCAATTTGAAATGATTTATATAATTTTTGTCTATAGTCATATTACTTAAGAAAAAGCAACTGGAATGGACTCTAATAAGAAGTTTCCCCACTCTTATCTAGAGATAAATGCTTGACATAACATTGAAACTTCGGATTGCTATTTATAATATTCGTCCACTAAAGTGTATTTTATATAATTGAGTCCATTACTTGTAGTTTTGTTCAATTAACATATTCAAATATTTTGTATTTCTAACCAATCAAATGAAATGACATTAACAATAAATTTAAAATCAAAACATTGAAGTTTTTCAATTTTTAGAATTTTTCAAATCTTCTAAGGTTAAATGCATTGTCAATAATCAATTATATTTAAAATTTTCATTTTTTTTAATTGTCTCCTTTGCCATAAAGCAATTTGAAATGATTTATATAATTTTTTTCCCCAAACACATTACTTAAGAAAATGCAATTGCAATGCACTCAAATAAGAAGTTTCCCCACTCCCCTCTAAAGATATAAGTTTGACATAACATTGAAACTTGGTATTGCTACTTATAATATTCAACTACTAAGGTGTATTTTATGCAATTATACCCATTACTTGTATTTTTTATTTAATATATTTAAATATTATATCTTTCTCACGAATCAAATGCAACACCATTAATAATAGATTTAAAAATCAAAACATTACATTTTTTCAATTTTTAGAGTTTTTAAGTTTTTTAGGCATAAATGCATTGTCAATAATCAATTGAATTTAAATTTGCAATTTTTGTAGTTGTCTCACTAGCCACAATACAATTTGAAATAATTTATATAATTTTTGTCTACAAACTTATTACTTAAGAAAAAGTAAATACAATGGACTCTAACAAGAAATTTCCTCACTTCCCTCTAGAGATATATGCTTCACCCCTCATTTAAACTTCAAATTGCTATTTATAATATTCATCCACTAAAGTGTATTTTATACAATTAAGTCCATTACTTGTATTTTTGTTCAGTTCATATATTCAAATATTATATTTTAGTCACTAATCAATTTCAAAGATATTAACAATAAATTTAAAAATCAAAACATTGTAGTATTTTAAATTTTTAGAACTTTATAAGTCTTTTAGGGATAAATGCATTGTCAATAATCAGTTGAATTGACATTTTTCAATTTTTTTAATTGTTTCCCTAAACATAATGCAATTTGAAATGATTTATGTAATTTTTGTCTACAAACATATTACTTAAGAAAAAGCAAATGCAATGGACTCTAAAAAAAGTTTTCCCCACACCCCTTTAGAGATATATGCTTCACCTATCCTTGAAGTTAGGGATTGTTATTTATAATATTCATCTATTAAAGTGTATTTTATACAATTAAGTCCATTACTTGTATTTTTGTTCAATTAACATATTTCAATATTATGTTTTTCTCACCAATCAAATGTAACGACATTAACAATAAATTTAAAAATCAAAACATTGAATTTTTTCAATATTTAGAATTTTAAAGTGTTATAAAGATAATTGGATTGTCAATAATAAGATGAATTTAAATTTAGCAATTTTCTTAATTATCCCTTTTGCCACAATACAATTTGAAATAATTTATATAATTTTTATCTACAACCATATTACTTAAGAAAAAGCAATTGGAATGAACTCTAATAAGAAGTTTCCCCACTCCCATCTAGAGATAAATGCTTGACACAACATTAAAGATTTGGATTGCTATTTATAATATTCATCAACTAAGGTGTATTTTATACGATTGAGTTTACTTGTAGTTTTGTTCAATTAACATATTCAAATATTATATTGTTCACACCAATTAAATGCAATGATATTAAAAAAAAATTTAAAAATCAAAACATTTAACTTTTTAAATTTTTAGAATTTTAAAATCTTATAGGGATAAGTGCATTGTCAATAATCATTTAAATTTATATTTTGCAATTTTTTTTAATTATCTTCTATGCCACAATGCAATTTGAAATGATTTATATAATTTTTGTCAACAAACTTATTACTTAAGGAAAAGGAAATGCAATGAACTCTAATAAGAAGTTTACCTGCTCCCCTCTAGAGATATATGCTTCATTCATCATTGAAGCTTGGATTGCTAATTATAATATTTATCCATTAAAGTGTATTTTATATAATTAAGTCCATTACTTATATTTTTGTTCAATTAATATATTTAAATATTATATTTTTCTCACCAACCAAATTCATTGTTATTAATAATAAATTTAAAAACTAAAACGTTGAATTTTTTCAATTATTAGAATTTTAAGGTCTTCTAGGGACAAATTCATTGGCAATAATTAGTAGAATTTAAATTTTGCAATTTTTTTAATTGTCTCCTTCGCCACAATACAATTTGAAATGATTTCTATAATTTTTTTTCCATAAACACATTACTTAAGAAAACGCAATTGCAATCCACTCTCATATGAAGTTTCCCCACTCCCCTCTAGATATATATGTTTGACATAGTATTAAAGTTTCAGATTGTTATTTATAGTATTCAACTACTAAGGTGTATTTTCTATAATTGTGCCCATTACTTGTATTTGTTTTTTATTTAATATATTCAAATATTATGTTTTTCTCACTAATCAAATACAACACCATTAATAATAAATTTAAAAATCAAAATATTGCAGTTTTTCAATTTTAAGAATTTTTGAGTTTTCTGGGAATAAATGCATTGTCAATAATCAGTTGAATTTAAATTTGCAATTTTCTTAATTATCTTTTTTACCATAATGCAATTTCAAATGATTTATATAATTTTTGTCTACAACCATATTACTGAAGTAAAAGCAATTGGAATGAACTCTAATAAAAAGTGTCCTAAGTCTCATCTAGAGATAAACCTTTGACACAACATTAAAGATTCAAATTACTATTTCTAATATTCATCCTTTAAAGTGTATTTTATACAATTGAATCCATTACTTGTATTTTTGTTTAATTACCATATTCAACTTTTATCTTTTCCTCAACAATCAAATGAAACGACATTAACAATAAATTTAAAAATCAAAACATTGAATTTTTTCAATTTTTAGAATTTTCAAGTCTTCTAAGGACAAATGCATCGTCAATAATTAGTTGAATTTAAATTTTGTAATTTTTTTAATTGTCTCCCTAGCCGTAATGCAATTTGAAATGATTTATATAATTTTTGTCTACAAACTTATTATTTAAGAAAAAACAAATGCAATGAACTCTAATAAGAAGTTTCCCTGCTCTCCTCTAGAGATATATGCTTCACACATCATTGAAACTGGGGATTGCTATTGATAATATTCATCCACTAAAGTGTATTTTATACAATTGAGTCCATTACTTGTATTTTTGTTCACTTAACATATTCAAAAATTATGTTTCTCTCACCAATCAAATGCAATAGCATTAATAATAAATTTAAAAATCAAAACATTGAATTTTTTCAATTTTTAGAATTTTCAAGTCTTCTAGGGATAAATGCATCGTTAATAATTAGTTGAATTTAAATTTTGTAATCTTTTTAATTGTCTCCCTAGCCACAATGCAATTTGAAATAATTTATATAATTTTTGTCTACAAACTTATTACTTAAGAAAAAACAAATGCAACGAACTCTAATAAGAAATTTCCCTGCTCCCCTCTAGAGATATATGCTTCACTCATCATTGAAGCTGGGGATTGCTAATTATAATATTTATCCATTAAAGTGTATTTTATACAATTGAGTCCATTACTTATAGTTTTGTTTAATTAATATATTCAAATATTATCTTTTTCACACTAATCAAATGGAACGATATTAATAAAAAATTTTAAAAATCAAAACATTGAATTTTTTCAATTTTTAGAATTTTTAAGTCTTATAGAGATAACTGTATTGTCAATAATTACATGAATTTAAAATTTGTAATTTTTTTAATTGTCTCCTCTATGACAATGCGATTTGAAATGATTTATATAATTTTTGTGTAAAAACATATTACTAAAGAAAAAACAAATGCAATAAACTCTAATAAGAAGTTTGTCCATAGCTCTCTGGAGATATATACTTGACACAATATTGAAATTTGAGATTACTATTTATAATATTCATTCACGAAATTGAATTTTATACAATTGAGTCCATTACTTGTATTTTTGTTCAATTAACATATTCAAATATTATGTTTTTCTCACTAATTAAATGCATCAACATTAACAATAAATTTGAAAATCAAAATATTGAATTTTTTTAATTTTTAGAATTTTAAAGTCTTTTAGGGATAAATTCATTGTTAATAATTTGTTGAATTTAAATTTTACAATTTTCTTAACTGTCTCTTTTGCAACAATGCATTTTGAAATGATTTATATAATTTTTGTCTACAAACATATTACTTAAGAAAAAACAAATGTAGTGAATTCTAATAAGAAGTTTCCCACTCTCCTCTAGAAATATATGCTTTACTCGTTAGTGAAGTTAGGGATTGCTATTTATAATATTTGTACTCTAAAGTATATTTTATACAATTGAGTCCATTATTTGAATTTGTTTTTAATTAAGATATACAAATATTATGTTTTTTTCACCAATCAAATTCAATGACATTAACAATAATTTTAAAAATCAAAACATTGAATTTTTTTAATTTTGAGAATTTTTAAGTTTTCTAGGGATAAATGTATTGTCAATAATTGGATTAATTTATATTTTGTAATTTTTTTAATTGTCTCTTTTGCCACAATACAATTTGAAATTATTTACATAAATTTTGTCTTTAAGCTTATTACTTAAGTAAAAGAAATGCAATGGATACTAATAAAAAAGTTTATCCATTACTCTCTAGAGATATATGTTTGACACAATATTAAAACTGAGAATTACTATTTACAATATTCATTAATAAAATGTATTTTATATTATTGCATCTATCACTTGTATTTTTGTTCAATTAACATATTCAAATATTATATTTTTCACACCAATCAAATGGAAAAACATTAATAATAAATTTAAAAATCAAAACATTTAATTTTTTCAATTTTTAGAATTTTAAAGTCTTTTAAGGATAAATACATTGCCAATAATTAGATGAATTTAAATTTTGCAATTTTTTTAATTTTTTCCTTTACCACAATGCAATTTGAAATGACATATATAATTTTTATCTACTAACATATTACTAAAGAAAAAACAAATACAATGGAATCTAATAAGAAGTTTCCTTACTCCTATCTTGAGATATATACTTGACACAACATTGAAGATTCAGATTGCTATTTATAATATTCATCTCCTAAAGTGTATTTTATATAATTGAGTCTATTACTTAAATTTTTGTTTAATTAACATATACAAATATTATGTTTTTCTCACCAATCGAATTCAACAACATTAACAATAAATTTAAAAATTAAAATATTGAATATTTTTAATTTTTAGAATTTTGAAGTGTTTTAGGGATAAATGCATTGTCAATAATGAGTTGAATTTAAAATTTGCAATTTTTTTACTTGTCTCTACTGCCACCATGTAGTTTGAAATGATTTATATAATTTTTCTCTTAAAATATATTACTAAAGAAAAAAAAAATGCAGTAGTCTCTAATAAGCAATTTACCCATTACTCTTTAGAGATATATGCTCGATACAACTTTGAAATTTGGGATTACTATTTATAATATTCATTCACTAAAATGAAACTTATACAATTGAGTCAATTACTTGTATTTTTGTTCAATTAACATATTCAAATATTATATTTTTTTCGCCGATCAAATGCATCGGCATTAACAATAAATTTGAAAATCAAAACATTGAATTTGTTTAATTTTTAGATATTTAAAGTCTTCTACAGATAAATTCATTGTCGATAATTAATTGAATTTAAATTTTGCAATTTTCTTAATTGTCTCCTTGGTGACAATGCAATTTGAAATGATTTATATAATTTTTGTATTCAAACAGATTACTTAAGAAAAAGCAAATGCAATGGACTTTAATAAGAAGTTTCCCCACTCCCCTCTAGAGAGATATCCTTCACCCATCTTTGAAGCTGGGAATTGCTATTTATAATATTCATCCACTAGAGTGTATTTTATACAATTGAGTCCATTACTTGTATTTTTGTTCAATTAACATATTCAAATATTATGTTTTTCTCACCAATTAAATGCAACAACATTAACAATAACTTTCAAAATCAAAACATTGACTTTTTTCAATTTTTAGAATTTTAAAATTTTCTAGGGATAAATGCATTCATTTCAATTAATAGAATTTAAATTTTGCAATTTTTTTAATTGTCTCCCTAGTCACAATGCAATTTGAAAGGATTTATATAATTTTTGTCTACAAACATATTACTTAGGAAAAAACAAATGCAATGGACTCTAATAAGAAGTTTCTTCACTCCCTTCTAGAGATATATGCTTAACCATCATTGAAGCTGGGGATTACTATTTTTAATATTCATCCACTAAATTCTATTTTATACAATTGAGTCCATTACTTGTATTTGTGTTCAATTACCATATTCAAATTTTATCTTTTCCTCAATAATCAAATGCATTGACATTAACAAAAAATTTAAATTTCAAAACATTGAATATTTTCAATTTTTAGAATTTTAAAGTCTTTTAGGGATAAATGCATTGTTAATAATCAATTGAATTTAAATTTTGCAATTTTCTTAATTGTCTCCTTTACCTCAATGCAATTAGAAATGATTTATATGAGTTTTTTCTTCAAACATATTACTTAAGAAAAAAACAAAAGCAATGGATTCTAATAAGAAGTTTCCCCACTTCTCTCTAGAGATATATGCTTAATGCAACATTGAAACTTTTGATTGCTATTTATAATATTCATCCATTAAAGTGTATTTTAGACAATTAAGTCCATTACTTGTAATTTTTTTGAATTAACATATTCAAATATTATATTTTTTTTTACCAATCAAATACAACAATATTAACAATAAATTCAAAAATCAAAACATTGGATTTTTTCAATTTTTAGAATTTTAAAGTCTTCTAGGGATAAATGCATTGTCAATAATCAATTGAATTTAAATTTTGCAATTTTTTTAGTTGTCTCCCTTGCCACAATGCATTTTGAAATGATTTATATAATTTTTTTCTTCAAACATATTACTTAGGGAAAAGCAAAAGCGAAAGACTCTAATAAGAAGTTTCCCCATACCTCTTTAAAGATATATGCTTGACACATCGTTGAAGCCAAGGATTGCTATTGATAATATTCATCCACTAAAGTGTATTTTATACAATTGAGTCCATTACTTGTATTTTTGTTCAATTAACATATTCAAATATTATGTTTTTCGCACCAATCAAATGCCATGACATTAATAATAAAGTAAAAAATCAAAACATTACATTTTCTGAATTTTTAGAATTTTAAAGTTTATAGGGATTAATGCATTGTTAATAATCAGTTGAACTTAAATTTTACAATTTTCTTAATTGTCTCTTATACCACAATGCAAGTTAAAACGATTTATATAATTTTTGTCTTCAAACATATTACTTAAGGAAAAGCAAACGCAATGGATTCTAATAAGATGTTTCCCTACTCCTTTATAAAGATATATGCTTGACACAACATTGAAACTTCCACTTAGTATTTATAATATTAATCCACTAAAGTGTATTTTAGACAATTGAGTCCGTTATTTGTATTTTTGTTCAATTAACATATTTGGATATTATGTTTTTCTCACCAATCAAATGCAATGACATTAACAATAAATTTAAGAATCAAAACATTGGATTTTTTTAAATTTTTAGAATTTCAAAATCTTTTTGGGTAAATGTATTATAAATAATCAATTGAATTTAAATTTTGCAATTTTCTTAATTGTCTCCTTTTCCTTAAGGCAATTTGAAATGATTTATATAATTTTTGTCTTCAAACATATTACTTGAGAAAAAGCAAAAGCAATAAACTCTAACAAGAAATTTCCGCACACCCCTCTTAAGATATATGCTTCACCCATCATTGAAGTTGGGGATTGCTATTTCTCATATTCATCCACCAAAGTGTATTTTATACAATTGAATTCATTACTTGTATTTTTGTTTAATTCACATATTCAAATATTATATTTTTCTTAACAATCAAATGTCATGCCATTAACAATAAATTTAAAAATCAATACATTGGATTTTTCAATTTTTTGAATTTTAAAGTTTTTTAGGGATAAATGAAATGTCAATAATTAGTTCAATTTAAATTTTTCAATTTTTTTTAATTGTCTCCTCAATTACAATGCAATTTGAAATGATTTATATAATTTTTATTAACAAACTTATTACATAAGAAAAAGCAAATGCAATGAAGTCTAATAAGAAATTCCCCACTCCCCTATAGAGATATATGTTTTACTCCTCATGGAAACTAGGAATCGCTATTTATAATATTCATCCATGAAAGTGTATTTTATACAATTAAGTCCATTACTTGTATTTTTGTTCAATTAACATATTCAAATATGATATTTTTCTCACTAATCAAATTCAACGACATTAACAATAAATTTAAAAATCAAAACAATGCTTTTTTTTTAGTTTTTAGAATTTTAAAGTCTTATAGGGATAAATGTATTGTCAATAATCAGTTGAATTTAAATTTTGCAATTTTTTTTAATTGACTCCCTAGCAACAATGCAATTTGAAAAGATTTATATAGTTTTTGTCTTCAATTATATTACTTAAGAAAAAGCAAATGCAATGTAATCCAAGAAGAAGTTTCCCACTCTCGTCTAGAGATATACTTCGCCCATCGTTGACGTTGGCAACTGCCTTTTACAATATTCATCTACTAAAATGTTTTTCATACAATTAAGTTCATTACTTGTATTTTTGTTTAATTAATATATTCAAATATTATACTTTTCTCACCAATCAAATTCGATGACATTAACAATAAATTTAAAAATCAAAACATTACATTTTTTCAATTTTTAGAATTTTAAAGTCTTTTAGGGATAAATACATTGTCAATAATCTGTTGAATTTAAATTTTGGAATTTTTTTTAATTATATCCCTAGCCACAATTCAATTTGAATTGATTTATATAATTTTTGTCAACAAACTTATTACCTAAGAAAAAGAAAATGCAATGGACTCTAGAAGAAGTTTCCCCACTCCCGTCTAAAGATATATTATTCACCCTTCATTGAAGTTAGGAATTACTATTTATAATATTCAGTATACAATTGGTTCCATTACTTGTATTTTTGTTTAGTTAACATATTCAAATATTAAGTTTTTCTTACCAATCAAACGTCGTGACATTAACAATAAATTTAAAAATCCAAACATTGGCATTTTTCAATTTTTAGAATTTTAAAGTCTTTTAAGGATAAATACATTGTCAATAATCTGTTGAATTTAAATTTTTCAATTTTTTTAATTATCTCCCTAGCCACAATGCATTTTAAAATATATAATTTTTTTCTTCAAACATATTACCTAGGGAAAAGCAATATATGCTTCACCCATCATTGAAGCTAGGGTTGCTATTTATAATATTCCTCTCATAAAGTGTATTTAATACAATTGATTCCATTACTTGTATTTTTGTTTAATTAACGTATTGAAATACTATGTTTTTCACACCAATCAAATGCAATGATATTAATAATAAAGTAAAAAGCAAAACATTGCATTTTTTGAATTTTAAGATTTTTAAGGATAAATGTATTATCAATAATTACTTGAATTTAAATTTTGCAATTTTCTTCATTGTCTCCTTTACCTCAATGCAATTAGAAATGATTTATATAATTTTTGTCTTCAAACATATTACTTAGAGAAAAGCAAAAACAATGAACTATAACAACAAGTTTCCTTACTCCTGTTTAGAGATTTATGCTTGACAAACCATTGAAGATTCTGATCGCTATTTATAATATTCATCCACTAAGTGTATTTTATACAATTGTGTCCATTACTCGCATTTTTCTTGATTTAACATATTCAAATATTATATTTTTTTCACCAATCAAATGCAATAACATTAACAATAAATTTAAAAATCAATACATTGCATTTTTTTAATTTTTAGAATTTTCAAGTTTTCTAGAGATAAATGCATTTTCAATAATTAGTTGAATTTAAATTTCATAATTTTTTTAATTGTCTCCCTAGACACAATGCAAGTTGAAATGATTTATATAAATTTTGTGAACAAACTTATTACTTAAGAAAAAACAAATGCAATGTACTCTAATAAGAAGTTTCTTCATGTCCCTCTAAAGATATATGCTTCACCCATCATTAAAGCTAGGATTGCTATTTCTAATATTCATCCATTAAAGTGTATTTTATATAATTAAATCCATTACTTGTATTTTTGTTAATTAACATATTCAAATATTATTTTTTTCATACTAATTAAATTTCATGACATTAACAATAAATTTAAAAGTCAAAACATTGGATTTTTTCAATTCTTAGAATTTTGAAGTCTTATAAGGGTCAATGCATTGTCAATAATTAGTTGAATTTAAATTTTGCAATTTTCTTAATTGTGTCTTTTGCTACAATGCAATATGAAATAATTTATATAATTGTTGTTTTCAAACATATTACTTAGGGAAAAGCAAAGCATATGGACTCTAATAACAAGTTTCTCCACTCTCCTTTAGAGATATATGCTACACACCATTGAAACTTCCTGTTGCTATTTACAATATTCATCCACTAAAGTGTATTTTAAACAATTGTATCCATTACTTATATTTTTCTTCATTTAACATATACAAATATTATATTTTTCTCACCAATCAAATGCAACAACATTAAAAATAAATTTAAAAATCAAAACATTACATTTTTTCAAGTTTTGGAATTTTAAAGTCTTTTAGGGATAAATGCACTTTCAATAATCATTTGAATTTATATTTAGCAATTTTTTCAACCATCTCCTTAGCCATAATGCAATTTGAAATTATTTATATAATTTTTGTCTACAAACTTATTACTTAAGAAAAAGTAAATACAATGGACTCTAATAAGAAGTTTCCCCACTCCCCTTTAGAGATATATGCTCCACCCATCATTGAAGTTAGGGATTGCTATTCATAATATTCATCTACTAATGTTTATTTTATACGATTGAGTCTATTACTTGTATTTTTGTTTAATTAACATATTTAAATATTATGTGTTTCTAACCAATCAAATGCGATGACTTTAACAATAAATTTAAAAATCAAAACATTGGATTTTTTCAATTTTTAGAAGTTTGAAGTCTTTTAGGGATAAATGTATTGTTAATAATTTGTTGAATTTAAATATTGCAATTTTCTAAATTGTCTCTTTTGTTTCAATGCAATTTGAAATGATTTATATAATTTTTGTCTTTAAAGATATTACTTGGAGAAAAGCAAAAGCAATGAACTTTAATAAGAAATTTTTTGATTGTCTCCTTTGCTTCAATGCAATTTGAAATGATTTATATAATTTTTGTCTTCAAAGATATTACTTGGGGAAAAACAAAAGCAATGAATTATAATAATAATTTTTTCAATCGTCTCCCTAGGTGCAATGCAATTTGAAATGATTTATATAATTTTTGTTTACAAACATATTACTTAGGGAAAAGCAAAACATATGGACTCTAATAACAAGTTTCCCCACTCCCCTATGGAGATATATGCTTTACACACCATTGAAGCTTCCTGTTGCTATTTACAATATTTATCCACTAAAGTATATTTTAAACAATTGTGTCCATTACTTATATTTTTCTTCATTTAACATATACAAATATTATGTTTTTCTCACCAATCAAATGCAATAACATTAAAAATAAATTTAAAAATCAAAACATTGCATTTTTTCAATTTTTGGAATTTTAAAATCTTCTAGGGATAAATGCACTCTTAATAATCAATTGAATTTATGTTTAGCAATTTTTTCAACTGTCTCCTTAGCCATAATGCAATTTGAAATTATTTATATAATTTTTGTCTACAAACTTATTACTTAAGAAAAAGTAAATACAATGGACTCTAATAAGAAGTTTCCCTACTCCCCTCTAGAGATATATGCTCCACCCATCATTGAAGTTAGGGATTGCTATTCATAATATTCATCCACTAATGTGTATTTTATACAATTGAGTCCATTACTTGTATTTTATACAATTGAGTCCATTACTTGTATTTTTGTTTAATTAACATATTTAAATATTATGTATTTCTAACTAATTAAATGCGATGACTTTAACAATAAATTTAAAAATCAAAACATTGGATTTTTTCAATTTTTAGAATTTTGAAGTCTTCTAGGGGTAAATGTATTGTCAATAATTTGTTGAATTTAAATATTGCAATTTTCTAAATTGTCTCTTTTGCCTCAATGTAATTTAAAATAATTTATATAATTTTTGTCTTAAAAGATATTACTTGGAGAAAGGCAAAAGCAATGGACTTTAATAAGAATTTTTTCGATCGTCTCCTTCGCTTCAATGCAAGTTGAAATGATTTATATAATTTTTGTCTTCAAAGATATTACTTGGGGAAAAACAAAAGCAATTGACTCTAATAAGAATTTTTTCAATCGTCTCCCTAGGTGCAATGCAATTTGAAATGATTTATATAATATTTGTCTACAAACTTATTACTTATGGAAAAGCAAATGCAATGGACTCAAATAAGAAATTTCCCCACTCCCCTCTAGGATATATGCTTCACACATCATTGAAGTTTGGTATTTCTATTCATAATATTCATCCACTAAAGTGTATTTTATACAATCGAGTCCATTACTTGTATTTTTGTTTAATTAACATATTCAAATATTATATTTTTCTTACCAATCAAATGTGATGACTTTAACAATAAATTTAAAAATCAAAACGTTGGATCTTTTCAATTTTTAGAATTTTGAAGTCTTCTAAGGATAAATGCATTGTCAATAATTAGTTGAATTTCAATTTTTCAATTTTATTAATTATCTCCTTTGCCTCAATGCAATTTGAAATGATTTATATAGTTTTTGCCTTCAAAGATATTACTTGGAGAAAAGTAAAAGCATTGGACTCTAATAAGAAGTTTCCCCACTACCTTCTAGAGATATATGCTTGACACAACATTGAAGTTTGAGATTGGTATTTATAATAGTCATCCCCTAAAGTGTATTTTATACAAGTGATTCCATTATTTGTATTTTGTTTAATTAACATATTGAAATATGATGTTTTTCAAACCAATCAAATGCAATGACATTAATAATAAAGTAAAAAGCAAAACATTGCATTTTCTGAATTTTTAGAATTTTAAGGTTTATAGGGATAAATGCATTATCAATAATTACTTGAATTTAAATTTTGCAATTTTCTTAATTGTCTCATTTGCCACAATGCAATTTGAAATGATTTATATAATTTTTGTCTTCAGACATATTACATAGGGAAAAGCAAAAGCAATGGATTCTAATAACAAGTTTCCTCACTACCGTCCAGAGATATAAGTTGGACATACCATTGAAGCTACCGATTGCTATTTATAATATTCATCCACCAAAAATATATTTTATACAATTGTATCCATTACTTGTATTGTTCTAGATTTATCATATTTAAATATTATGTTTTTCTCACCAATCAAATGCAACAACATTAATAATAAATTTAAAAATTAATACATTGCATTTTTTCAATTTTTAGAATTTTCAAGTCCTCTAGGAATAAATGCATTGTCAATAATCAGTTGACTTTAAATTTTGCAATTGTTTTAATTGTTTCCCTAGCCACAATGCAATTTGAAATGATTTATATAATTTTTGCCTACAAACTTATTACTTAAGAAAAAGCAAAAGCAATGGAGTCTAATAAGAAGTTTGCCCACCCCCTTATAGAGATATATGATTTACACATTATTGAAGTTTGGGATTATTATTTATCATATTCATCCATTAAATTGTATTTTATACAATTGAGTCCACTACTTGTATTTTTGTTTAATTAACATACTTAAATATTATGTTTTTCTTACCAATCAAATATCATGACTTTAACAATAAATTTAAAAATCAAAATATTGAATGTTTTCAATTTTTAGAATTTTGGAGTCTTCTAAAGATAAATGCATTGTCAATAATTAGTTGAATGTAAATTTTGATATTTTCTTCATTGTCTCCTTTGTCTCAATGCAATTTGAAATGATTTATATAATTTTTGTCTTCAAAAATATTACTTAAGAAAAAGCAAAAGTAATGGACTCTAATAAGAAGTTTTTGCACTCCCCTTTAAAGATATATGCTTGACACAACATTGAAACTTCCGATCGCTATTTATAATATTCATCCACTAAAGTGTATTTTATACAATTGAGTCTATTACTTGTATTTTTGTTTAATTAACATATTTATATATTAGGTGTTTCTTACCAATCAAATGCCATGACATTAACAATAAAATTCAAAGGATGAAGTGATGACAAGGTTTGCTTATTCAGTAATTCAGCTGAAAATGCTTGTAAGAAATACTAGTCATCATTAAGGACTCCTTGTTTAATGAAATTCAATGGATTTCATGTTCCAATGGAGTATAGATGTGCTTGTTGCCATGAATATTGTTCTTGTTGTTTGTACACAAGCTAGTTTCAACGTCATTAATTGGGAATGAGTAATTACAAGAAAAATCAGTGCCTTGTTAGGAAGTAATGAAAGAAAAGGTCTCTTTATTTAGTAATACAACTCAAACTACTTGTAAGAAATGCTAGTTATCATCAAAGACTCCTTGTTTGAAGAAATTCAATGGATTCCATGTTCAAAGGGTGTATAGATGTGTTTATTGCCATAAATGTAGTTCCAATTGTTTGTACACGAGCTATTTTCAACATCATTAAATGTGAATGAGTAATTACAACAAAAATTGGAGCCTTGTTAGGATGAAATGATGACAAGGTTTGTTTATTAAGTAATTCAGTAGAAAATACTTGTACGAAATGCTGGTCATCATCAAAGACTCCTTGTTTAGTGAAATTTAGTGGATTTGATATTCCAAGGGAGTATAGATGGGCTTGTTGCCATTAATATAGTTCCAATTGTTTATACACTTGCTATTTTCAACGTCATTAATTATGAATGAGTAATTAGAACAAAAATTGGAGCATTGTTAGGAAGAAATGAAGAGAAGGTCTCTTTATTTAGTAATATAGCTAAAACTACTTGTAAGAAATGGTAGTCATAATCAAAAACTCTTTATTTAATGAAATTCAACGTATTCCATGTTCCAAGGGAGTATAAATGTATTTGTTGCCATGAATATACTTCCAATTGTTTATACACATGCTATTTTCAACGTCATTAATTGTCAATGAGTAATTACAACAAAAATTGAAGCCTTGTTAGGAAGAAATGAAGAGAAGGTCTCTTTATTTTGTAATACAACTAAAACTACATGTAAGAAAAGCTAGTCATCATCAACGACTCCTTATTCAATGAAATTCAATGGATTTCATGTTCCAAAAGAATATAGATGTCGTTGTTGCCGTGAATATAGTTCTTGTTGTTTGTACATAAGCTAGTTTCAACATCATTAAGTGTGAATGAGTAATTACAACAAAAATTGATGCCTTGTTAGGAAGAAATGAATAGAAGGTCTTTTTATTCAGTAATACTGCTAAAACTACTTGTAACAAATGCTAGTCATTACCAAAGACTTCTTGCTTAAAGAAATTCAATGTACTTGTAAGAAATTTTAGTCATCATCAAAGACTCCTTGTTTAATGAAATTCAATGGATTCCATGTTCCAAGGGAGTATAGATGTGCTTGTTGCCATAAATATAGTTCGAATTGTTTATACACATGCTATTTTCAACGTCATTAATTGTGAATGAGTAATTACAACAAAAATTGGAGCTTTGTTAGGAAGAAATGATGACAAGTTCTATTTATTCTGCAATTCAGCTGAAAATACTTGTAAGAAATGCTGGTCATCATCAAAGACTTATTGTTTAATGAAATTCAATGGATTCCATGTTCTAAGGGAGTATAGATGTGCTTGTTGCCGTGAATATAGTTCTAATTGTTTATACACATGCTATTTTCAACGTCATTAATTGTGAATGAGTAATTACAACAAAAACTGGAGCCTTGTTAGGAAGAAATGAAGAGAAGGTCTATTTGTTCAGCAATTCAGCTGAAAATACATGTAAGAAATGCTGGTCATCATCAAAGACTGCTTGTTTAATGAAATTCAATGGATTCCATGTTTCAAGGGTGTATAGATGTTTTTATTGCCATTAATGTAGTTCCAATTGTTTGTACACGAGCTATTTTGAACCTCATTAAGTATAAATGTGTAATTACAAAAAAAATTGACATCTCGTTAGGATGAAATGATGACAAGGTTTGTTTATTTAGTAATTTAGCTAAAAATACTTGTAAGAAATGCTGGTCATCATCAAAGACTCCTTATTTAATGAAATTCAATGGATTCCATGTTCCAAGGGAGCATAGATGTGCTTGTTGCCAAGAATATAGTTCCAATTCTTTGTACACATGGTATTCTCAACGTCATTAAGTGTGAATGAGTGATTACAACAAAAATTGGAGCCTTGTTAGGAAGAAATGATGACAAGGTTTGTTTATTCAGTAATTCATATGGAATATGGATGTGCTTGTTGCCATGAATATAGTTGCAATTGTTTATGCACAAGCTACATTTAACATCACTAAGTGTGAATGAGTAATTACAATGAAAATTGGAGCCTTCTTAGGAAGAAATAAAGGGAAGGTCTCTTTATTTTGTTATTCAGCTAAAAATACTTAGAAGAAATGCTAATCATCATCAAAGAGTAATTGTTTGATGAAATTCAATGGATTCCATGTTCTAAGGGAGTATAGATATGCTTGTTGCCATGAACGTAGTTCCAACTATTTATACACAAACTAAATTCAAATTCATTATGTGTGAATGAGTAATTACAACAAAAATTGGAGCTTTATTAAGAAGAACTGAAGAGAAGGTCTCTTTATTTTGTAATTCAGATAAGAATACTTGTAAGAAATGATAGTCATCATCAAAGACTCATTGTCTAATGAAATTCAATGGATTCCATGTTCCAAGGGAGTATAGATGTGCTTATTGCCATGAATATAGTTCCAATTGTTTATACACAAGCAGTATTCTACATCATTAAGTGTAATTGAGTAATTACAACCAAAATTGGATCCTTGTTAGGAGGAAATGAAGAGAAGGTCTCTTTATTCAGTAATACAGCTAAAACTACTTGTAAGAAATGCTAGTCAACATCAAAGACTCCTTGTTTAATGAAATTCATTGGATTCCATCTTCCAAGGGAGTATAGATGTGATTGTTGCCATGAATATAGTTCCAATTGTTTGTACACATGCTATTTTCAAAGTCATTAATTGTGAATGAGTAATTGCGACAAAAATTGGAACCTTGTTCAGAAGAAATAATGACAAGGTCTGTTTATTCAGTAATTCAGTTGAAAATGCTTGTAAGAAATGCTAGTCATCATCAAATACTACTTGTTTCATGAAATTCAATGGATTCCATGTTCCAAGCGAGTATTGATGTCATTGTTGCCATGAATATAGTTCCAATTGTTTATACACATGCTATTTTAAACCTCACTAAGTGTGAATTAGTAATTACTAAAAAAATTGGATCCTTGATAGGATGAAATGATGACAAGGTCCGTTTTTTCCGTAATTCAGCTGAAAATACTTGTAAGAAATGCTGGTCATCATCAAAGACTCCTTGTTTAACAAAATTCAATGGATTCCATGTTCCAAGGGAGTATAGATGTACTTGTTGCCATGAATGTAATTCCAATTGGTTGTACACGAGTTATTTTCAACATCATTAAGTGTGAATGATTAATTACAACAAAAATTGGAAGCTTGTTAGGATGAAATGATGACAAGGTCCATTTATTCAGTAATTTTGGTGAAAATACTTGTAAGAAATGCTAGTCATCATCAAAGACTACTTGTTCAATGAAATTCAATGGATTCCATGTTCTAAGGGAGTATAGATGTGGTTGTTGCCATGAATATAGCTACAATTGTTTATACACAAGCTAATTTCAACATCATTAAGTGTGAATGAGTAATTACAACAAAAATTGTAGCCTTGTTAGGTGGAAATGAAGTGAAGGACTCTTTATTCGGTAATACAGCTAAAACTACTTGTAAGAAATGCTAGTCATCATGAAAGACTCCTTGTTTCATGAAATTCAATGGATTCTATGTTCCAAGGTAGTATAGATGTGCTTGTTGCCATGAATATAGTTCCAATTGTTTATACACATGCTATTTTCAATGTCTTTCATTGTGAATGTGTAATAACAACAAAAATTGGAGCCTTGTTAGGAAGAAATGAGGAGAAGGTCACTTTATTGAGTAATACAGCTAAAACTACTTGTAAGAAATGCTAGTCATCATTAAAGAATCCTTGTTTCATGAAATTCAATGGATTCCATGTTCTAAGGGAGTATAGATGTGCTTGTTGCCATGAATGTAGTTCCAATTGTTTGTACACGAGCTATTTTCTACCTCATTAAGTGTGAATGAGTAATTACCACAAAAATTTTAACTTTGTTAGGATGAAATGATGACAAGGTCTATTTATTCAGCAATACAGGTGAAAATACTTGTAAGAAATGTTGGTCATCATCAAAGACTCCTAGTTTAACGAAATTCAATGGATTCCATGTTCCAAGGGAGTATAGATGTGCTTGTTGCCATAAATATAGTTCCAATTGTTTGTACACGAGCTATTTAGAACATCATTAGGTGTGAATGAGTTATTGCAATAAAAATTGGAGCCTTGTTAGGAAGAAATGAAGAGAAGGTCACTTTATTGAGTAATACAGCTAAAACTACTTGTATGAAATGCTAGACATCATCAAGGACTCCTTGTTTTAGAAAATTCAATGGATTCCTTGTTCCAAGGGAGTGTAAATGTGCTCGTTGCCATGGATATAATTCCAATTGTTTATACACATAGTATTTTCAACATCATTAATTGTGAATAAGTAATTACAACACAAATTGGAGTCTTGTTAGGAAGAAATGCTGACAAGGTTTGTTTATTCTGTAATTCAATTGAAAATACTTGTAAGAAATGCCGGTCATCATGAAAGTCTCCTTGTTTGATGAAATTCAATGGGTTCCATGTTCCAAGGGAGTATAGATGTGCTTGTTGCCATGAATGTAGTTCCAATTGTTTGTACATGAGCTATTTTCAACCTCATGAAGTGTGAATGGGTAATTACAACAAAAATTGGAGCATTGTTACGATGAAATGATGACAAGGTCTGTTTATTCAGTAATTCAGGTGAAAATACTTGTAAGAAATGTTGGTCATCATCAAAGATTCCTTGTTTAAAGAAATTCAATGGATTCAATATTCCAAGGGAGTGTAGATGTGCTTGTTGCCATGAATATAGTTCCAATTGTTTGTACACGAGCTATTTAGAACATCATTAGGTGTGAATGAGTTATTGCAACAAAAATTGAAACCTTCTTAGGAAGAAATGAAGAGAAGGTCTCTTTATTCAGTATTACAGCTAAAACTACTTGTAAGAAATGCTGGTTATCATCAAAGAATCCTTGTTTAATGAAATTCAATGGATTCGATGTTCCAAGGGTGTATAGATGTGCTTATTGCCATCAATGTAGTTCCAATTGTTTGTACACGAGCTATTTACAACCTCATTAAGTGTGAATGAGTAATTACAACAAAAATTGGAGCCTTATGAGGATGAAACGATGACAAGGTTTGTTTATTCAGTAATTTAGCTGAAAATACTTGTAAGCAACACTGGTCATCATCAAACACTCCTTGTTTATTGAAATTCAATGGATTCCATGTTCCAAGGGAGTATAGATGTGCTTGTTGCCATGAATATAGTTCTAATTGTTTATACACATGCTATTTTCAATGTCATTAATTGGGAATTTGTAATTACAACAAAAATTGGAGTTTTGTTAGGATGAAATGATGACAAGGTCTATTTATTCAGTAATTCTGCTGAAAATACATGTAAGAAATGTTGGTCATCATAAAAAACACATTGTTTAATGAAATTCAATGGATGCCATGTTCTAAGGGAGTATAGATGTGCTTCTTGCCTTGGATATAGTTCCAATTGTTTATACAAATGCTATTTTCAACATCATTAATTGGGAACGAGTAATTACACCAAAAATTGGAGCCTTGTTAGGAAGAAATGAAAATAAGGTCTCTTTCTTCAATAATACAGCTAAAACTACTTGTAAGAAATGCTAGTCATCATCAAAGACTCCTTGTTTAATGAAATTCAATCGATTCCATCTTCTAGGGGAGTAAAGATGTGATTGTTGTCATGAATATAGTTCCTATTGTTTATACACATGCTAATTTCAAAGTCATTAATTGTGAATGAGTAATTACAACAAAAATTAGAGCCTTTTTTGGAAGAAATAAAGACAAGGTCTGTTTATTTAGAAATTATGCTGAAAATACTTGTAAGAAATGTTAGTCATCATCAAAGACTACATGTTTCATGAAATTCAATGGATTCCATGTTCCAAGGGTGTGTAGATGTGGTTGTTGCCATGAATATAGTTCCAATTGTTTATACACAAGTTATTTTCAACAACATTAAGTGTGAATGAGTAATTGTAACAAAAATTGGAGTTGTGTTAGGATGAAATGATGGTAAGGTCTGTTTATTCAGCAATTCAGCTGAAAATACTAGTAAGAAATGCTGGTCATCATCAAAGATTCTTGTTTAATGAAATTTAATAGATTCCATGTTCCAAGGGAGTATAAATGTGCTTGTTGTCATGAATGTAGTTCCAATTCGTTGTACATGAGCTATTATCAACCTCACTCATTGTGAATGAGTACTCACAGCAAAAATTGGAGCCTTGTTAGGATAAAATGATGACAAGGTCTGTTTATTCAGTAATTAAGCTGAAAATGGTTCTAAGAAATGCTGGTCATCATGAAAGACACCTTGTTTAATAAAATGCAATGGATTCCATGTTCCAAGGGAGTATAGATGTGCTTGTTGCCATGAATATAATTGCAATTGTGTATACACATGCTTTTTTGAACATCATTAAGTGTGAATGAGTAATTACAAGAAAAATTGGAGCCTTGATAGGAAGAAATGAAGTGAAGGTCTCTTTATTTTGTAATTCAGCTAAAAATACTTGTAAGAAATGCTAGCCATCATCAAAGACTCCTTGCTTAATGAAATTCAATGGATTCCATATACCAAGGGAGTATAGATATGCATGTTGCCATGAATATAGTTGCAATTCTTTATACACATGCTATTTTCGAAGTCATTAATTGTGAATGAGGAATTACAACAAAAATTGCAGCCTTGTTCAGAAGAAATAATGACAAGGTCTGTTTATTCAGTAATTTAGCTGAAAATATTTGTAAGAAATGCTAGTCATCATCAAAGACTGCATGTTTCATGAAATTCAATGGATTCCATGTTCCAAGGGAGTATAGATGTGGTTGTTGGCTTGAATATAGTTCCAATGGTTTATACACAAGCTATTTTCAACATCATTAAGTGTCAATGAGTAATTGCAACAAAAATTGGAGCCCTGTTTGGATGAAATGATGACAAGGTCTGTTTATTCAGGAATTCAGCTGAAAATGCTTGTAAGAAATGCTAATCATCATCAAAGACACCTTATTTAATGAAATTCAATGGATTCTATGTTCCAAGGGAGTATAGATGTGCTTGTTGCCATGAATGTTGTTCTAATTCGTTGTACATGGGCTATTATGAACCTCATTCAGTGTGAATGAGTACTCACAGCAAAAATTGGAACCTTGTTAGGATGGAATGATGACAAGGCCTGTTTATTCAGAAATTCAGCTGAAAATGCTTGTAAGAAATGCTGGTCATCATCGAAGACTCCTTGTTTAGTGAAATTTAGTGGATTTGATGTTCCAAGGGAGTATAGATGGGCTTGTTGCCATTAATATAGTTCCAATTATTTATACACAAGCTATTTTGAACATCATTAAGTGTGAATGAGTAATTACAACAAAAATTGGAGCCTTGATAGGAAGAAATGAAGTGAAGGTCACTTTATTTTGTAATTCAGCTAAAAATACTTGTAAGAAATACTAGTTATCATCTAAGACTCCTTGTTTAATGAAATTCAATGGATTCCCCCATCCAAGGGAGTATAGATGTGCTTGTTGCCATGAATATATTTGCAATTGTTTATACACATGCTATTTCATTAATTGTGAATGAGGAATTACAATAAAAATTGGAGCCTTGTTCGGAAGAAATAATGACAAGGTCTGTTTATCCAGTAATTCGATTGAACATAATTGTAAGAAATGCTAGTTATTATCAAAGACTAAATATTTCATGAAATTCAATGGATTTCTTGTACCAAGGGAGTACAGATGTAGTTGTTGCAATGAATCTAGTTCCAATTGTTTATACACAAGCAATTTTCAACATCATTAAGTGTCAATGAGTAATTGCAACAAAAATTGGATCCTTGTTTGGATGAAATGATGATAAGGTCTGTTTATTTAGGAATTGAGCTGAAAATGCTTGTAAGAAATACTGGTCATCATCAAAGACACCTTGTTTAATGAAATTCAATGGATTCCATGTTCCAAGGGAGTATAGATGTGCTTGTTGCCATGAATGTAGTTCCAATTCATTGTACAAGAACTATTATCAACCTCATTCAGTGTGAATGAGTACTCACAGCAAAAATTGGACCCTTGTTAGGATGAAATGATGACAAGGTCTGTTTATTCAGTAATTCAGCTGAAAATGCTTGTAAGAAATGTTGCTCATCATCAAAGACAACTTGTTTAAAGAAATGCAATGGATTCCATGTTTCAAGGGAGTATAGATGTGGTTGTTGCCATGAATGTATTTCCTATTGGTTGTACACGATCTATTATCAACCTCATTAAATGTGAATGAGTACTTACAACAAAAATTGGAACCTTGTTAGGATGAAATGATGACAAGGTCTGTTAATTTAGAAATTCAGCTGAGAATGCTTGTAAGAAATGCTGGTCATCATCAAAGACACCTTGTGTAGTGAAATTCAATGGATTCCATGTTCCAAGGGAGAATAGATGTGCTTGTTGCCATGAATATAGTTCCAATTGTTTGTACACCAGCTATTTTACAACCTCATTAAGTGTTAATCAGTAATTACAACAAAAATTGGAGCCTTGTGAGGATGAAATGATGACAAGGTTTGTTTATTCAGTTATTCAGCTGAAAATACTAGAAAGAAGTGCTGGTCAACATCAAAGACTCCTTGGTTAATGAAATTCAATGCATTCCATATTCCAAGGGACTATAGATGTGCTTGTTGCCATGAATATAGTTCCAATTGTTTATACACAAGCTATTTTCAACGTCATTCATTGTGAATTAGTAATTACAAGAAATATTAGAGCCTTGTTAAGAAGAAATCAAGAGAAGGTCTCTTTATTTAGTAATATAGCTAAACCTACTGGTAAGAAATGCTAGTCATCATCAAAGACTCCTTGTTTAATGAAATTTAATGGATTCCATCTTCCAAGGGAGTATAGATGTACTTGTTGCTATGAATATAGTTCCAATTGTTTATACACAAGCTATTTTCAATGTCATTCATTGTGAATTAGTAATTACAAGAAAAACTAAAGCCTTGTTAGGAAGAAATCAAGAGAAGGTCTCTTTATTCAATGATACAGCTAAAACTACTTGTAAGAAATGATAGTCATCATCAAAGACTCCTTGTTTAATGAAATTCAATGGATTCCATGTTCCAAGGGAGTATAGTTGTGCTTGTTGCCATGAATATAGTTCAATTGTTTATACACAAGCTATTTTCAACATCATTAAGTGTGAATGAATAATTGCAACAAAAATTGGAGCCTTCTTAGGAATAAATGATGACAAGGTCTATTTATTCTGTACTTCAGCTGAAAATATTTGTAAGAAATGCTAGTCATCAACAAAGACTCCTTGTTTAATGAAATTCAATGGATTCCATGTTCCAAGGGAGAATAGATGTGCTTGTTACTCTGAATATAGTTCCAATTGCTTATTCACATGCTATTTTCAAATTCATTAATTGTGAATGAGTAATTAAAACAAAAATTGGAGCCTTGTTCGGAAGAAATAATGACAAGGTTTGTTTATTCAGTAATTTGGCTGAAAATACTTGTAAGAAATGCTAGTCATCATCAAAGACAACATCTTTCATGAAATTCAATGGATTGCATGTTCCAAGGGAGTATAGATGTGGTTGTTGCCATGAATATAGTTCCAATTGTTTATACACAAGCTCTTTTCAACATCATTAAGTGTGAATGAGTACTTGCAACAAAAATTGGAGCCTTGTTAGTATGAAATGATGACAAGGTTTGTTTATTCAGCAATTCAGCTGAAAATACTTGTAAGAAATGGTGGTGATCATCAAAGATTCTTGTTTAATGAAATTCAAAGGATTCCATGTTCCAAGGGGGTACAGATGTGCTTGTTGCCATGAATGTAGTTCCAATTGGTTGTACACGAGCTATTATCAACCTCATTTAGTGTGAATGAGTACTTATAACAAGAATTGGAGCCTTGTTAGGATGAAATGATGACAAGGTCTGTTTATTCAGTAATTCAGCTGAAAATGCTTGTAAGAAATGTTGCTGATCATCAAAGACTCCTTGTTTAAAGAAATTCAATGGATTCGATGTTCCAAGGGTGTATAGATGTGCTTATTGCCATCAATGTAGTTCCGATTGTTTGTACACAAGCTATTTATAACCTCATGAAGCGTGAATGAGTAATTACAACAAAAATTGGAGCCTTATGAGGATGAAACGATGACAAGGTTTGTTTATTCAATAATTCAGCTAAAAATACTTGTAAGCAACACTGGTCATCATCAAACACTCCTTGTTTCATGAAATTCAATGGATTCCATGTTCTAAGGGAGTATAGATGTGCTTGTTACCATGAATATAATTCCAATTGTTTATACACATGCTATTTTCAAATTCATTAATTATGAATGAGTAATTAAAACAAAAATTGGAGTCTTGTTCGGAAGAAATAATGACAAGGTTTGTTTATTCAGTAATTTGGCTGAAAATACTTGTAAGAAATGCTAGTCATCATCAAAGACAACATCTTTCATGAAATTCAATGGATTGCATGTTCCAAGGGAGTATAGATGTGGTTGTTGCCATGAATATAGTTCCAATTGTTTATACACAAGCTCTTTTCAACATCATTAAGTGTGAATGAGTACTTGCGACAAAAATTGGAGCCTTGTTAGTATGAAATGATGACAAGGTTTGTTTATTCAGCAATTCAGCTGAAAATACTTGTAAGAAATGGTGGTGATCATCAAAGATTCTTGTTTAATGAAATTCAAAGGATTCCATGTTCCAAGGGAGTACAGATGTGCTTGTTGCCATGAATGTAGTTCCAATTGGTTGTACACGAGCTATTATCAACCTCATTCAGTGTGAATGAGTAATTACAACAAAAATTGGAGCCTTGTTAGGAAGAAATGATGACAAGGTTTGTTTCATCAGTAATTCAGTTAAAAATACTTGTAAGAAATGCTAGTGATCATCAAAGACAACTTGTTTAATGAAATTCAATGGATTCCATGTTCCAAGGGAGTACAGATGTGTTTGTTGCCATCATTGTAGTCCCAATTGTGTATACATAAGCTATTTTCAACATCATTAAGTGTGAATAAGTAATTATAACAAGAATTGGAGCTTTGTTAGGAAGAAATGAAGAGAAGGTCTCTTTTTTTTGTAATTCAGCGGAAAATAGTTGTATGAAATGCTAGTCATCATCAAAGACTCCTTATTTAATGAAATTCAATGGATTCCATCGTCCAAGGGAGTATTGATCTACTTGTTGCCATGAATATAGTTCTTGCTGTTTGTATAGAAGCTATTTTTAACATCATTATGTGTGAATGAGTAATTACAAGAAAAATTGAAGCCTTGTTAGGAAGACATGAAGAGAAGGACTCTTTATTCAGTAAGACAGCTAAAACTACTTGTAAAAAATGCTAGTCAACATCAAAGACTCCTTGTTTAATGAAATTCAATGGATTCTATGTTCCAAGGGAGTATAGATGTGCTTGTTTTCATGAATATTGTTCCAATTGTTTGTACACGAGCTATTTTGAACATCATTACGTGTGAATGAGTAATTACAACAATAATTGGAGCTTTATTAGGAAAAAATGGAGAGATGTTCTCTTTATTCAGTAATATAGCTAAAATTACTTGTAAGAAATGCTAGTCATCATCAAAGACTCCTTATTTAATGAAATTCAATGGATTCCATGTTCCAAGGGAGTAAAGATGTGCTTGTTGCCATGAATGTAGTTTGAAACCTTGGCCTAATGCTCAAAGGAAGAAGAAGTTAAGGTATAATCCTATGACCAGTGTTCAAAGAAACATGAACGAATGGTAAAAGGAAGGATATTGGCATTACAATCTAGAAGGAATGCAACAAAACGTAATAAGAGGTGGCTAAGAAGAAAAGCTAGAGAAAAACCTCCAATTTTCTTGAGGAATCCTGATTTAAACCCCAAGGCTCCCATAGCTGCCAGTGTTAAACACAGAGAATGCAGTGAAATGCACAATTAGAGGAACCTTGGCCTGATGCTCAAAGGAGGAAGAACTTAAGTTATAATCTTGTAACCAGTGTTCAAAGCATCATGAACCAAAAGTGAAAGGAAGGATATTTGCATTACAATCTAAAAACAAGTGATTTGGTATTAATGAGGTGAGTTGGAATGCAACAAAACATAATAAGAGGCAGCTAAGAAGAAAAACTAGAGAAACAACTTCACTTTTTATAAGCAAACCTGGTTTAAACCCCAAAGCTCTCCTAGCAGCCAGTGTTAAACACTGAGATTGCAATGAAACCCACAACAAGAGGAACAAATTGAAGTTTGCAAGAAACATAATTCGGGTTTAACAAAAGTAAAACCTTGGCCCCATGCTCAAAGGAAGAAGAACTTAAGGTATAATCCTACAACCAGTGTTCACAGCATCATGTACAAAAGGTAAAAGGAAGGATATTGGCATTACAATCTAGAAAGAAGAGATTTAGTAGTAATGTGGCGAGTTGCAATGCAACAAAGCGCAATACGAGGAAGCTAAGAAGAGAAACTAGAGAAAAAAACCCCAATTTTCATAAGGAATCCTGATTTAAACCCCAAAGCTCTCATAGCAGCCAGTGTTAAACACAAAGAATGTAATGAAACTCACAATGAGAGGAAAGCATTGAAGACCTCATGAAACATAGTTCAGGTTGCACAAAAGTAAAACCTTGTCCCAATGCTGAAAGGAAGAAGAACTTAAGATATAATCCTATAACCGATGTTTAAAGCATCATGAACCAATGGTGAAACGAAGGATATTGGACTTACAATCTAGAATGAAGAGATCTGGTAGTAATGAGGCAAGTTGGAATGCAACAAAACGTAATATGAGGCAGCTAAGAAGAACTAGAGAAAAAACTTAAATTTTAATAAGGAATCCTGATTTAAACCTTAAGGCACCCATAGCAGCCAATGTTAAACACAGAGAATGCATTGAAACTCACAATGTGAGGAAGGAATTGAAGACTGCAACAAACATAATTCAGGTTTAATAAAAGTAAAACCTTGGGCCAATGCTCATAAGAAGAAGAACCTAAGGTACAATCCTATAACTAGTTTTCAGAGCATCATTAACCAATGGTGAAAGGAAGTATATTTGCATTACAATCTAGAAACAAGTGATTTGGTATTAAGGAGGTGAGTTAGAATGCAACAAAATGTAATAACAGGCAGCTAAGAAGAAAAACTAGAGAAAAAACTCCAATTGTGATAAGCAAACCTGATTTAAACCCCAAAGATCTCATAGCAGCCAGCATTAAACACAGAGAATGCAATGAAACTTACAACGAGAGGAAAGAAATGAAAACCGCAAGAAACATAATTTGGGTTTAACAAAAGAATAACCTTGGCCCAATGCTGATAGGGAGAAGAACTTACAGTATAATCCTATAACTAGTGTTCAAAGCATCAAGAACAAATGGTAAAAGGAAGGATATTGGCATTGCAATCTAGAAAGAAGAGATTTGGTAG
>JAHLGP010000110.1:59721-75312 GCA_020141445.1 Bruguiera sexangula | reverse complement strand
ATGTTATTGGGCCTTCTAGAATGTGCAATAGACCTTTTGTATCTATTGAAGCCTTCCACCCGTCATCTCCATGGTTCTCATCATTTCCCCCCTCCTCGAAAGGATTCACCCTTGAATCATCACCTACATCAAATGGGGAAAGGTCAAAAATGTTAAATGTTGCACTCATATTATAGTCATAGCTGCCTTGCCTCCCAAATTCTCTTTGATCCCTTCTATTGTTAGCAGTTCTGACAATAGTAGTTTGATCGTCAAAATCATCATCTTCTACATCATCTTTATGGTCATAGGCATGTCTCAGCTATGTTCTTGCTTTAGGAGCCTCATATCATCAAATCTGGTATTCATATGCTCAAATTGTTGTTGCATAGCATTGATCATGAAGGATACATCACCAACTCTCTCCTGTGCTGCACCTTTATCTTTGGATGTCTGCACCTTTATCTTTGGATGTCATAGTATTACTTTTACACAAAATAGTAAGATATCTTATAGAACACTCCCTCATGTGTTTCACTCAAAAGAAGGTGTCACACTTCCTCGTGTTTACACTCTTTATGGCTTTTTCTTTATATGAACTTTCACTCTTACCTTTTACCACTCGGATTTCCCCATTTAACTCTATAAAGAACTAAACAAAGTAAATCAAGAATATAGATTTTCAATAGAATAAGATAAATGGCATAGAATTGAACAAAGTTGTCTAATCTCCAAAGCTTACAAGGGGTGCCTATTTATAGGCTTAGATAGCAATCCTAAAGGGGTACAAATTCTTACTTAGGAGAAATCATTATTTGGAGGAATTTTAGACAAATTCCAGTACATACAATAAACTCCTATTTAGGAGTGAATGCTATTACTTAGTCTAATCCATTAAGTATTCCAATTATATTAGCTAGGCCTGAACTCTCTTTCAAACTTGAATTCGCACTATTTGAAGTTTGGTTGGCTTGAATATCCTCAATAGCCCATTTAGTGCTTCTTTAATTTTTTTAGCTCTAGCTCATGTTATCGGGCTTTCTAGAAAATGCAATGGACCTCTTGCATCTATTAAAGCTCTAGCTTGTGTTATTGGGCCTTTTGAAATGCGTAGTGGACCTCTTGCATCCATTAAAACTCTAGCTCGGGTTATTGGGTCTTATGGAATGTGCAATGGACCTTTTTCATCTATTGAAGCCTTCTACCCATCATCCCCATGGTTCTCATCAATTATCAAGTATAAACAAGGAGATGATTCGAGGACGAATCCTTTCGAGGAAAGGAGGAATGATAAGAACCATAGAGATGATGGGTAAAAGGCTTCAATGGATGCAAGAGGTCCATTGCTCATTCTAAAAGTCCCAATAACATGTGATAGAGCTTTAATGGATGCAAAAGGGGAATTGCACGTTTTAGAAGGCCAAATAACATGGTATAGAGATTTAATCAATGCAAGAGGTTCATTGCTCATTCCAAAAGTACCAATAACACGCAATAGAGCTTTAATGGATGCAAAAGGGGCATTGTACATTCTAGAAGGCCAAATAACATGAGCTAGAGATTCAATCGATGCAAGATGTCCATTGCACATTCTAAGAGGCCCAATAACGGGGGCTAAAGCCAGAAAGATAAAAAAAGAACAAAATGGGCCGATTAAGGACATTCAAGCCAAGCAAGCTTTAAATGGTGTGAATTTAAGCCTAAAAGAGAGTCCTAACCTTATTAATATCACTGGAGTACTTAAAGAGTTAGGACTAAGAGCATCCAATGTTAAACACAAAGAATGCTATAAAACCCACAATGAAAGGAAGGAATTGAAGACCCCAAGAAACATAATTGAGGTTTAACAAAAGAAAAACTTTGTCTCAATGCTTAAAGGAACAAGAAGATAAAGTATAATCCTATACCCATAGTTCAAACCATCATGAACCAAAGTTGAAAGGAAGGATATTGGGATTACAATCTACAAAGAAGAGATTGGGTAGTAATGAGCCGAGTTAGAATGCAACAACATGAAATAAGAGGCAGCTAAGAAGAAGAACCAGAGAAAAAAACCCAATTTTGATAAACAAACCTAGTTTAAAGAACAAAGCTCTTATAACACTCAATGTTAAACACAAAGAATGCAATGAAACCCACAATGAAAAGAAGGAATTAAAGACCTTTAAAAACATATTTAAGGTTCAACAAAAGTAAAACCTTAGCCTAATTCTCAAAGGATCAAGAACGTAAGGTATAATCCTATACCCAGAGTTCAAAGCATCATGAACCAAATGTGAGAGGAAGGGTATTGGCATTACATTCTAGAAAAAATTGATTTGGTAGTAATGAGGCATGTTGGAATGCAATAAAATGTAATAAGAGGTAGCTAAGAAGAAGAACAGGACAAAAAAAAAATCCAATTTTGATAAGGAAACTGGATTTAAAGCCCAAAACTCTCACAACCCTCAAGGTTAAACCCAAGGAATGCAATGAAACCCATAATCAAAAGAAGTAATTGAAGACTCCAAGAAAGATAATTGACATTTAACAAAAGTAAAACCTTGGCCAATGATCAAAGGAACAAGAACTTAAGGTATAATCTTATGCCCATTGTTCAAAGTATCATGAACCAAAGGTAAAAGGAAGGATATTAGCATTACAATCTACAAAGAAGAGATTTGGTAGTATTAAGCGGAGTTGGAATGCAACAAAATGAAATAAGAGGTAGCTAAAAAGAAAAACAAGAGAAAAAAACCCCAATTTTGATAAGCAAACCTGATAAAAAGCCCAAAGCTCTCAGAGCACCTAATGTTAAACGCAAAGAATGCCAAGAAACCCACAATGAAAGAAACATAATTGAGGTTTAACAAAAGTAAAACCTTGTTCTAATGTTCAAAGGAATGAGAACATAAAGTATAATCCTATACCTACAGTTCAAACCATCATAAACCAAAGTTGAAAGGAAGGATATTAGGATTACAATCCAGAAAGAAGAGATTTTTTAGTAATGAGCCGAGTTGGAATGCAAAAAAACAAAATAAGAGGCAGCTAAGATGAAGAACTGGAAATAAAACCCCAATTTTGATAAGCAAACCTGATTTAAAGAACAAAGCTCTGATAACACCCAACATTAAACATAAAGAATGCAATGAAACTCACAATGAAAAAAAGGAATTGAAGACCTCTTAAAACAAATTTAAGGTTTAACAAAAGTAAAACCTTGGCCTAATGGTCAGAGGATCAAGAACTTAAGGTATAATCCTATAACCAAAGTTCAAAGCATCATGAACAAAAGGTGAAAGGAAGGATATTGGCATTACAATCTAGAAAGAAGATATTTGGTAGTAATAAGCCTAGTTGGAATGCAACAAAACATAATAAGAGGCAACTAAGACAAAGAACTATGAAAAAAAACTTGAATTTTAAGTAGCAAACCTGATTTAAAGCCCAAAGCTCTCATAGCACCGAATGTTAAACACAAAGAATGCAAAGAAACCCAAAATCAAAAAAAGGAATTGAAGACCCTAAGAAACATAATTAAGGATTAACAAAAGTAGAACCTTGGCCCAATGCTGAAAGGAACAAGAACTTAAGGTATAATCCTATACCAACAGTTCAATGCATCATGATCCAAAGGTGAAAGGAAGGATATTGGCATTAAAATCTTAAAAGATATATGGAAGTAATGAGCCAAGTTGGAAAGCAACAGAAGAATGTGAGAAAAAACTCTTATTTTGATAAGCAAACTTGATTTAAAGCCCAAAGCTCTCATAGCACCCAATGTTAAACACAATGAATGCAATGAAACCCACAATGAATATGAGGATTTAAAGACCCCAAGAAACATAATTGAGGCTTAACAAAAATAAAACCTTGGCCCTATACTGAAAGAAACAAGAACTTAAGGTATAATCCTATACTCATAGTTTAAAGCATCATGAACCAAAGGTGAAAGGAAGGGCATAGGCATTACAATATAGAAAGAAGAGATTTGGTAGTAATGAGCCAAGTTGGGAAGCAACAAAACATAATAAAAGGAAGCTAAGATGAAGAACTAGAGAAAAAAAAACTCCAATTTTGATAAGCAAACTTGATTTAAAGCCTAAAGCTCTCATTGCACCGAATGTTAAACACAAAGAATGCAATGAGATCCACAATCAAAAGAAGGAATTGAAGAACTAAAAAAAACATAATTGAGGTTTCACAAAAGTAAAAGCTTGGCCCAATGCTCATAGGAATGTGAACCTAAGTTATAATCCTATACCCATTGTTCAAAGCATCATGAACCAAATGTGAAAGGAAGGATATTGGCATTACAATTTAGAAAGAATAGATTAGGTAGTAATAAGCCAAGTTGGATTGCAACAAAATGTAATAAGAGGCAGCTAAGAAGAAAAACTAAAAAAGAACAAACTCCAATTTTGATAAGCAAACTTGATTTAAAGCCCAAAGCTCTAATAGCACCGAATGTTAAACACAAAATGCAATGAAACCCACAATGAAAATAAGGAATTGAAGACCCCAAGAAACATAATTGAGGTTTAACAAAAGTAAAACCTTGGCCAATATTCAAAGGAACAAGAACTTAAGTTATAATCCTATGTCCATTGTTCGAAGCATTATGTACCAAAGGTGAAAGGAAAGATATTGGTATTACAATCTAAAAGGAAGAGATTAGGTAGTAATGAGCCCAGTTGGAATGCAAGAAAACGTAATAAGAGGCAGCCAAGGAAATGAACTAGAGAAAAAAACTCAAATTTTGATAAGCAAACCTTATTTAAAGCCCAAAGCTCTCACAGCACCCAATGTTAAACACAAAGAGTGCAATGAAACTAACAACCAAAAGAAGGATTAAAAATTCCAAGAAACATAATTGAGGTTTAACTTAAGTAAAAGCTTGACCCAAAGCTTAAAAGGAACAAGAATTTCTAGTATAATGCTATACCCACTGCCCAAAGCATCATGAACCAATGGTGAAAGGAAGTACATTGGTATTGCAATCTAGAAAGAAGAGATTTGGTAGTAATGAGCCAAGGTGGAATGCAACAAAACGTAATATGAGGCAGCTAAGAAGATGAACTAGAGAAAAAACTCCAATTTTGAAAAGCAAACATGATTTAAAGTCCAAAGCTCTTGTAGCACCCAATGTTAAACAGAAAGAATGCTATGAAACCTACAATCAAATGAAGGAATTGAAGACCCCAAGAAACATAATTGAGGCTTAACAAAAGTAAAACATTGCCCCAATGTTCAAAGGAACAATAACTTAAGGTATAATCCTATACCCACAAATCAAAGCATCATGAACCAAAGGTGAAAGGAAGGATATTGGTATTACAATCTAGAAAAAATTGATTTGGCAGTAATGAGGCATGTTGGAATGCAATAAAACATAATAAGAGGCAGATAAAAAGAAGGACTAGAGAAATAACTTAATTTTGAAATGCAAACCTGATTTCAAGTCTAAAGCTCTTATGGCATTCAATGTTAAACACAAAGAATGCAACGAAAATAAGGATTTGAAGACCCCAAGAAATATAATTGAGGTTTCACAAAAGTAAAACCTTGGCCTAACCTAAAAGGAACAAGAACTTAACGTATAATCCTATAACGATTATTCAAAGCATCCAGAACCAAAGGTGAAAGGAAGGTTATTTGTATTACAATCTAGAAAGAAGAGATTCGGTATTAATTAGTCGAGTTGGAATGCAGCAAAACATAATAGGAGGTAGCTAAGAAGAAAAACTAGAGAAAAAACTCCAATTTTGATATGCAAACCTAATTTAAAGCCTAAACCTCTCATAGCACCAAATGTTAAACACAAAATGCAATGAAACCCACAATGAAATTAAGGAGTTGAAGACACCAAGAAACATAATTGAGGTTTAACAAAAGTAAAACATTGGTCCAATGCTCAAAGGAACAAGGACTTAAGGTATAATCCTATACCCATAGATCAAAGCATTGTGAACCAAAGGTGAAAGGAAGGATATTGGCATTACAATCTAGAAAGAATAGATTAGGTAGTAATGAGCTGAGTTGGATTGCAACAAAGTGTAATAAGAGGCAACTAAGAAGAAAAACTAGAGAACAAACTCCAATTTTGAGAAGCAAACCTAATTTAAAGCCCAAAGCTCTCATAGCACCCAATGTTAAACACAAAGAATGCAATGAAACCCATAATCAAAAAAAGGAATTAAAGACCTTAAGAAACATAATTAAGGTTTAAAAAAAGTAAAACCTTGGCCCAATGCTCAAAGGAACAAGAACTTTAGTTATAATCCTATACCCATTTTTCAAAGCATCATGAACCAATGGCGAAAGGAAGGATATTGGCATTGCAATCTAGAAAGAAGTGATTTGGTAGTAATAAACCGAGTTGAAATGAACAAAATGAAATAAGAGGTAGTGAAGAAGAAGAATGAGCGAAAAACCTCCAATTTTGATAAGCAAACCTGATTTAATGCCCAAAGCTCTCATCAAACTCAATGTTAAACACAAAGAATCTTATGAAACCCATAATCAAAAGAAGGGATTGAAGACCCCAAGAAACATAAATGGTGTTTAATAA
This sequence comes from Bruguiera sexangula, assembly GCA_020141445.1. Classification (NCBI taxonomy): domain Eukaryota; kingdom Viridiplantae; phylum Streptophyta; class Magnoliopsida; order Malpighiales; family Rhizophoraceae; genus Bruguiera; species Bruguiera sexangula. Next base: position 68,780 of record JAHLGP010000110.1, on the reverse strand, counting down.
AGGTAAACCTTGGCCCAATGCTCAAAGGAACAAGAACTTAAGGTATAATCCTATATCCTCAGTTCAAAGCTTCATGAACCAATGGTGAAAGGAAGGATAATGGCATTACAATCTAGAAAGAAGGGACTTGGTAGTAATGAGGCGAGTTGGAATGCAACAAAATGTAATAAGAGGCAGCTAAGAAGAGGAATTAAGGAAAAAAACTCTAATTTTGAGAAGCAAACCTTATTTAAAGCCCAAAACTCTCATAGCACCCAATGTTAAACACAAAGAATACAGTGAAACCCACAATCAAAAGAACAAATTGAAGACCCAATGTTTAACAAAAGTAAAACCCTAGTCTAATGCTCAAAAGAACAAGAACTTAAGATGTAATCCTATACCCACTGTTGAAAGCATCATGAACCAATGATGAAAGGAAGGATATTGACATTACAATCTAGAAAGAAGAGATTTGGTAGTAATGAGGCGAGCTGGAATGCAACAAAATGTAACAAGAGGCAGCTAAGAGGAAGGATGAAAGAAAAAACCCCAATGTTGATAAGCAAACCTTATTCAAAGCCCAAAGCTCTCATAGTACCCAATGTTAAACACAATGAATGCAGTCAAACCCATAATCAAAAGAATGAATTGAAGACCTCAAGAAACATAAATGATGTTTAACAAAAGTAAAACCTTGTTCGAAGCTCAAAGGAACAAGAACATAAGGTATAATCTTACGCCCACCATTGAAAGCATCGTAAACCAATCATGAAAGGAAGGATATTCGCATTACAGTCTAGAAAGATGTGATTTGGTTGTAATGAGTCAAGTTGGAATGCAACAAAATGTAATAAGAGGCAAATAAGAAAAAGAAACTAAAGAAGAAACTCCAATTTTGGTAAGCAAACCTAATTTAAGGCCCAAAGCCCTTATAGCACCCAAGGTTAAAGACAAAGAATGCAATGAAACTCACAATCAAAAGAAGAAATTGAAGACCCCAAGGAACAAATATGATGTTTAGCAAAAGTAAAACCTTGGCCCAATGCTTAAAAAAATAAGAACATAAGGTATAATCCTATGCCCATAATTCTATGCATCATGAACTAATGGTGAAAGGAAGGATATTGGCATTACAATCTAGAAAGAAAAGATTTGGTAGTAATGAGCCAAGTTGGAATGCAACAAAACGTAAAAAGAGCCAACAAAGAAGATGAACTAGTGAAAAAATTCCAATTTTGATAAGCAAACCTAATTTAAAGCCCAAAGTTCTCATAGCACCCAATGTTAAAGACAAAGAATGCAATGGAACCCATAATCAAAAGAAGGAATTGAAGACCCCAAGGAAAAAAAATGATGTTTAACAAAAGTAAAACCTTGGCCCAATGCTCAAAGGACCAAGAACATAAGGTATAATCCTATACCCACTATTGAAATCATCATGAACCAAAGGTGATAGGAAGGATATTGTCATTACAATATAGAAAGATGTGATTTGTTACTAATGAACTGAGTAGGTATGCAACAAAACATAATAAGAGGCAGCTAAGAAGAAAAACTAGAAAAAAACTCTAATTTTGACAAGCAAACCTGATTTAAAGCCCAAAGCTCTCATAACACCCAATGTTAAACACAAAGAATGCAATGAAACCCATAATCAAATGAGGGAATTGAAGACCCTAAGAGACAAAAATGATGTTTAACATAAGTAAAACCTTGGCCTACTGCTCAAAAGAAGAAGAACTTATGGAATAATCCTATACCCACAGTTCAAAGCATCATGAACCAATGATGAAAGGAAGGATATTGGCAGTACAATCTAGAAAGAAGAGATTTTGAGTAATGAGCTGAGTTGAAATGCAATAAAACATAATAAAAGGCATCTAAGACGAAGAACTAGAGAAAAAACTCCAATTTTGAGAAGCAACCTTAATATAAAGCCTAAAGCTCTTATAGGACTCCATGTTAAACGCAAAGAATGCTATAAAACCCACAATCAAAAGAAGGAATTGAAGACTGAAGCAAAAAAGCCCAAAAAGACGTGGCTTCGGGACCCAACGCACACAAAGAATCAAAGAACAACCAGGAAAGCTAAATCAAACTTTAATAACACAAACCCTAGACCCAACATTTGAAGGAACATGAGGCTGGGGTATTTAAGAAGGATATGGATGCCACACTCCAAAGAAAAAAGGAATTGGGGGTGATAATTCAATTTGAACGCCAAAAGAAGAAATACCTCTTGATAAATTCTTTAGTTCTCAAAAGAACTGAGGGAGAAACCCTTGCTTTCTATTTCACTCAAAGTTTTTTGATAAATCGTTTGATTTGATTTTTAGAGCTTACAAGTAGTTCCAATTTATAGGCTAAAATAGCAATCCTAAAGAGACTCAAATTCCTACTTAGGAAAATTCCTTTTTTAGGAGGAATTCTTATCTAGAGACAAATTCTTACATAGAAAATAAACTCCTCATTTGGAGTGATTGCTACTACTTTGTCCTAACTCTTTAAGTATTCCAATGATTTTAATAAGGCCTGAACTCTCTTTCAAGGTTGAATTCGCATCATTTGAAGCTTGTTTGGCCTAAACATCCTTAATCAGCCCATTTAGTGCTTCTTTCATCTTTCTAGCTCTAGCCCATGTTATTGGGTCTTTTTGAATGTGCAATGGACATCTTGCATTGATTCAAACTCTAGCTCGTGTTATTGGGCCTTCTAGAATGTGCAATGGACCTCTTGGATCCATTAATGCTTTAGCTCTTGTTATTGGGCCTTATAGAAAGTGCAATGGATCTTTTGCATCCATTAAAGCCTTCCACCCATCATCTCTACGGTTCTCATCATTCCCTCTTTCCTCGAAAGCATTCATCCTCAAATCATCACCTTATTTATACTTGATGATGTAGGGAAAGGTCTAAATGAATTTGATCCACTTGGCATGTCTTTTGTTCAACTTTCCATGTACAAGTAGGATAGGAATTGCACAAGGACTCATGCTTTCCCTTACATATCCTTTTGAAATAAGTTCTTTAACCTACCTTTTAAACTCCTTTGTCTCCTCAAGATTACTCTTATATGTTGGCCAATTAGGGATGGAAGCACTGGGGATGAAATCAATTTGATGCTCAATTCCTCTCTTAGGTAGCAATCCACTTGGGACATCATCACGGAATACATCTTCAAATTCCTACAATAGAACAATGACAACACTAGGCAACAATGAGTCAAACTTGTTAGTGTTAAAATAAACCTCTTTGTACAAAAGTATGATCATAGGATGTTTGGCAAAAATTGCTCTTTTGACATCACTTTCTTTTGCATAAAAACTTTCTGTTTTATTCTCTTTCTCTTGTGTTCTCACATTTTCTCCTCTCGTTTCTCTTTTCTCAATCTCTCTTTTCTATTCACTCTCATTTTTAATCCTTAAATGATCCTCATAAGCTTGTTGGGGTGATAATGGTACAAGAGTGACAAGTTTTTCATTCATTACAAAGGAATATCGATTCTTGAATCCATCATGCATAACTCACCTATCAAACTGCCATAGCCTTCTTAATAGAATATGACCCACTTGCATAGGTACAATATCACATAACACTTCATCATGGTACCTTCTCATAAAAAATGACATGAGCACTTGCTTATTTACCTTGACTTCACCACTCTCATTCAACCATTGAAGCTTATATAGCCTAGGATGCTTCATAGTAGGTACATTCAGCTTCTTAACCATAGTTGTGCTAACAACATTAGTGCAACTCCCATCATCAATAATCATACTACATACCTTATCATTGATGAGACACCTCGTCTGAAAGATGTTATCTCGTTGCACCTCATTTTCTTCCTTTACTTTCACATTCAATGCTCGCCTTGTGACGAGAGCTACTCCATTAACCAGATACTCCTCTCCATCACTTTCACCCTCTGATGATGGTACAAAATCATCATCTGATTCACTTTCAGTTTCAACATCACCATTACTTCTCAAGATCATTGCACGCTTATTTAGACATTGAGATGCAATGTGACCCCTACCCAAACAGTTAAAACATTTAACATCTCTATTTCTACTTGGTTGGGGGTCAGAATTACCTACCTCCTTGCTAGAACCCACATTCTTGTACTTGGATAGCTCGACTTTGGAGTTATAATTGGCCATCTCATCCCTTTTACTCCAATTTGGCTTCCAAGATGAGGTAGAACCTAAGTTCTGCCCAAACTGAATGGAACCCTTTCGTTTAAGTTGTCTTTCAACTTTTATTATCATATGCACCATGTCTTCTAATTCCACATAATGTTGCAATTCAACCACATTTGTTATGTCCCTATTTAGCCCTTGCAGAAATTGAGCCATGGTTGCTTCTCTATCTTCTTCTACATTCGCCCTAATCATGGTAATCTCCATCTCCTTGTGGTAGTCCTCCACACTTTTGGTGCCCTGAGTGAGCCCTTGTAGCCTTTGGTACAACTCCCTGTAATAGTGATTAAGGACAAACCTCCTCCTCATAATAGCCTTCATCTCCTCCCATATATCAATAGGCTGCTCACGATTCCTTCTTGATGTGGAAAACCCCAAAAAGACGTGACTTAGGGACCCAACACACTCAAGGAATCAAAGAACAACCAGGAAAGCTAAATCAGAGTTTAATAATAGAAACCCTAGACCCAATATTCGAAGGAACACAAACCTAGGGTATTTAAGAAGGATATGGACGCCACACTCCAGAAAAGAAAGGAATTGGGAGTGATAAGTCGATTTGAACGTCATAAGACAAAGTACCTCTTGATAAGTTCTTTAGTTCTTAAAAGAACCGAGGGAGAAAAACCCTTGCTTTCTATTTCACTCATAGTTTTCTCATCTTTTTTGTGATGTATACAAAGGGTGCCTATTTATAGGCTAAGATTGCAATCCTAAAAGGGCACAAATTCCTACATAGGACAATTCCTTATTTAGGAGGAATTCCTATCTAGGGACAAATTCTTATACAAAGAATAAACTCCTAATTTGCAGTGACTACTATTACTTAATCCTAACACTTTAAGTACTTCAATGATATTAATAAGGCTTAGACTCTCTTCCAAGCTTGAATTCGCACCATTTGAAACTTGGTTGGCCTGAACGTCCTTAATCTGCCCATTTAGTTTTTCTTTCATCTTTTTGGCTTTAGCCCGTGTTATTGGGCCTCTTGGATTGTGCAATTGACCTCTTGCATCCTTTAAAGCTCTAACTCATGTTATCGGGCCTTCTGAATTGTGCAATGGACCTCTTACATCCATTGAAGTCTTCCACCCATCATCTATACGATTCTCATCATTCCTTCTCCTAGTCAAAACAAGTTGATCCCACCAAATAATAGCATAATCAGTAAATTCAACTGTAACTAGCTTTACCTTTTCCTCCTTGAAATAGTTGTGGTAGTCAAAAACCAATTCAACTTTCTTCTCCCATTCTAGGTATGCATCAGAATCATTTCTTACCTTGAAATGGAGGAATTGTCATTTTAATACTACCTAAATTATAGTCATTGGTGCCTTATCTCCCAAATTCTCTCTGATCCCTTCTATTGTTAGTAATTCTAACCACAGTAGTTTGATTCTCATATTCATCATCTTCATGGTCATATGAACTGCCTTTTTTGCAACTTTACTATAGTATTAGTTTGCTCCTTCATCCCCTCTCTTATATCATCAAATTTGGTATTCATTTGCTCAAATTGTTATTATATAGCTTTGATCATGAAGGACACATCACTAGCTCCCTCCTGAGCTACACCTTTGTCTTTGGACATCATAGTATTACTTCTACACAAAATAATAAGATACCACACAAAACACTCCCTCAGGTGTTTCACTCCAAAAAAGGTGTCACACTCCCTCTTGCCTTTTACACTCTTTATGGCTCTTTCTTTATATGAACTTTCACTCTTTCCTTTTACCACTCAGATTTCCCCTTTCAACTCTGTAAAGAAATAAGCAAACTAAATCAAGAGGATTGATTTTGAATAGAATAAGATAAATGGCGTAGGATTAAACAAATTGGAGAACAAGGAGTTGAAAAAGAATATCAATACAAATGAATTTAATGAACTAAACTCACAAAAATCAGAATAGGGGATTAAACCTATAAGACAAACTTATATGGCATAACAAGAAAATAGATGACAGAATTGGAGTTGTTAAACCTATAGGACAAGCTATATTATTATTGTAGCCAATATGACCAAGCTATTAACTCTTATTGATAACTTGAATTGGATGCCTTTTTCCTTTTGTTCCTTCTTTTCTTTTTGTTTTCTTTTTTGGATTTTTTTTTGTTCCTCATTTTTTTTTCTCAACACAAAATAATAGTATAATACTTGGAGACAGCAATTGGTATTGAAATTTACACATTTTTGATAGTTATGACCTCAAACAAACGAGCAAAGTTAGAAGAGTTGCAAAAAGATAGATTAGCACGTTAGAATGGACTAGTAGATAAATCATAAGGTAGCAAATTAAAAAATTAATCGATACAACCTCATTTAGAGTCGGGCACTGATACCAACTGATGTGGAAAACCTCAAAAAGTCGTGGCTTAAGGACCTAACACACACAAGGAATCAAAGAACAACTAGAAAAGCTAAATCAGAATTTAATAACACAAACCCTAGACCCAACATTCGAAGGAACATGAACCTAGGGTATTCAAGAAGGATATGGACGTTACACTCCATAAAAGAAAGGAATTAGAAGTGATAAGTCAATTTGAATGCCACAAGAAGAAATGCCTCTTGATAAGTTCTTTAGTTCTCAAAAGAACCTAGGGAGAAACCCTTGCTTTCTATTTCACTCAAAGTTGTTTGATAAATTGTCTAATATGATTTTCAAAGCTTACAAGTAGTGCCTATTTATAGGCTAAGATAGCTTCACCCATCATTAAAATTGGGAATTGCTATTTATAATATTCATTCACTAAAGTGTATTTTATACAATTGAGTCTATTACTTGTATTTTTCTTTAATTAACATATTCAAATATTATGTTTTTCTCACCAATCAAATACAACGACATTAAAAATAAATTGAAAAATCAAAACATTGAATTTTTTCAATTTTTAAGTCTTCTAGGGATAAATGCATTATTAATACTTCGATGAATTTAAATTTTGATATTTTTTTAATTGTCTCCATTGCTACAATGCAATTTGAAATGATATATATAATATTTGTCTACATAGACATTGTTGAAGAAAAAGCAAATGCAATGGACTATAATAAAAAGTTTCCCCACTCCCTTTTAGAGATATATGTTTCACACGTCATTAAAGCTGAGATTACTAATTATAATATTCATCCCCTAAAGTGTATTTTATACAATTGACTCCATTACTTTTATTTTTGTTCAATTAACATATTCAAATATTATGTTTTTCACACCAATCAAATGCAACAACATTAACAATAAATTTAAAAATCAAAACATTGCATTTTTTCAATTTTTGAAATTTTAAAGTATTATAAAGATAAATGTATTATCAATAATCAATTGAATTTAAATTTTGCAATTTTCTTAATTGTCTCCTTTCCCACAATGCAATATGAAATGACTTATATAATTTTAGTCTACAAAATATTTCTTAAGTAAAAGCAAAAACAATCGATTCTAATAAGAAGTTTCCTTACTCTCCTTTAGAGATATATGCTTAACACAACATTGAAGATTCTAATTGTTATTTATAATATTAATTTGCTAAAGTATATTTTAAACAATCGAGTCCATTACTTGTATTTTTGGTCAATTAAAATATTCAATTATTATGTTTTTCACACTAATTAAATGCAATGATATTAACAATAAATTTAAAAATCTAAAAATTGAATTTTTTTTCAATTTTTAGGATTTTAAAGTCTTATAGGGATAAAGGCATTCTCAATAATAAGATGAATTTAAATTTTGCAATTTTCTTAATTGTCTCCTTTTCCACAATGCAATTTGAAATGATTTATATAATTTTTGCCTACAGTCATATTACTTAAGAAAAAGCAACTAAAATGGACTCTGATAAGAAGTTTCCCCACTTTTATCTAGAGATAAATGCTTGACATAACATTGAAACTTCAAATTGCTATTTATAATATTCGTCCACTAAAGTGTATTTTATACAATTGAGTTCATTACTTGTATTTTTGTTCAATTAACATATTCAAATATTTTGTATTTCTAACCAATCAAACGAAATGACATTAACAATAAATTTAAAATCAAAACATTGAAGTTTTTCAATTTTTAAAAATTTTCAAGTCTTTTAAGGTTAAATGCATTGTCAATAATCAATTAGATTTAAATTTTTCATTTTTTTTAATTGTCTCCTTTGCCACAATGCAATTTGAAATGATTTATATAATTTTTTTTCCCTAAACACATTACTTAAGAAAATGATATTGCAGTGCACTTAAATAAGAAGTTTCCTCACTCCCCTCTAAATATATAAGTTTGACATAACATTGAAACTTGGTATTGCTACTTATAATATTCAGCTACTAAGGTATATTTTATACAATTATGCCCATTACTTGTATTTTTTATTTAATATATTCAAATATTATATACAATTTCCCTACTCCCCTCTAGATATATATGTTTGACATAATATTAAAGTTTTAGATTGCTATTTATAGTATTCAGCTACTAAGGTGTATTTTCTATAACTGTGCCCATTACTTGTATTTGTTTTTTATTTAATATATTCAAATATTATGTTTTTCTCACTAATCAAATGTAACACCATTTAATAATAAATTTAAAAATCAAAACATTGCATTTTTTTCAATTTTTAGAATTTTTGAGTTTTTTGGGGATAAATGCATTGTCAATAATCAGTTGAATTTAAATTTGCAATTTTCTTAATTATCTCTTTTACCACAATGCAATTTCAAATGATTTATATAATTTTTGTCTACAACCATATTATTGAAGTAAAAGCAATTGGAATGGACTCTAATAAAAAGTGTCCCAAGTCCCATCTAAAGATAAACCTTTAACACAACATTGAAGATTCAGATTACTATTTCTAATATTCATCCTCTAAAGTGTATTTT
>JAHLGP010000110.1:13162-59711 GCA_020141445.1 Bruguiera sexangula | reverse complement strand
AATCAGTTGAATTTAAATTTTGTAATTTTTTTAATTGTCTCCCTAGCTACAATGCAATTTGAAATGATTTATATAATTTTTGTCTACAAACTTATTACTTAAGAAAAAACAAATGCAATGAACTCTAATAAGAAATTTTCACGCTCCCTTTTAGAGATATATGCTTTACCTATCATTGAAGCTAGGGATTGCTAATTATAATATTCATCCATTAAAGTGTATTTTTGTTGTTCCCACAGCCTTGTATGGGTTGTAATTCTTGTTAACTAGGGTTAAGTGTGCAAGAAAGTAAAGCCACATGGAAGGGCAAAAAAGTAAATCCGCCACGTAAGGGCAAGAACGTAAATCTGCCACGTAAGCCCACCCAAAAGAGAAGACAACAGACCTAGTATCTGTGAGATCACTCAAAAGAGAAGATAGTAAACCTGGTATTTGTGAGACCACTCAGAAGAGAAGACAGCAGACCTGGTATCCATGAGACCACCCGGAAGAGAAGACAGCAGACCAAAAGCGTGAGGCAGGCCGAAAGACATGAAGCAGAAAAACTAGTAGCATAAGGCAGGCCAAGAGACGTGAAATAGCAGACCAGAAGTGTGGGTGTATGCCAAGAGATGGCATGAGACCAGAACGTGCAATGGCATGATAGACCAGAAGCGTGAGGACAGGCCGTGAAACAGTAAGACCGTGAAATAGGAGTGAAAGCAGGAGCTGTGTGAGACAACCTAGAGAAGGAATTCGGCGAAGCATCACAAAGAACTCAACGTATTTCCAGATTTCTTCAAGAGAGGTTAAAGAGCGTTGCGATGAACTTCTAAGCGGCAGTGGAGCAGCCTTTCAATTCAACAGAGGCAAGACAAGCTAGAAGAAGGGTAGACATAAAAAGTGACACTTTTTGTATTGTACTTGCTTAATAATTGCAATAGTGAAAGGAGTAGAAGATTAAGACATCCATTGTAACTGGAATTCTTAAGTATAGTGGATAGTCTCGATAAAGGAGAGCCTCTACCATAGTGGATGTACGTCACATTGACGGAACCACGTAAATCTTGTATGTCCTTAATTTGCTTTACGTTCTGTGTTTTGAATTGAGTTGTAAATGCAGTTAAAGTATCAGCCAACCCATAACCTAACGAAGACCTAAATAAGAACATCTGAATTGTCTATTAGGCAAGGTGTTTGAAAGGTGACTTTGGGAACTATTGTGATTAGTAGGTAGCAATAGATCTACCTTAGTTGAATTTGAGAAAGAGTTCACTTTTAAGAAGAGACTGAAGTTGTTCACTTACCTGCAAATTGTGGTGATACTGATTCACCCCCCCTCTCAGTATCACAAACTAGTAGATCCTAGGGTGAAGTTGGGAACTTCAATTGGTATCAGAGCACAGGTTCACCAGGATAAAGCTTAACAACTTGGTGTACTAGTTTGAAGAGCTCCAGAAGTTTTAACTTGTTTAGCATACTGAGAAATGGGCGCCAGTACTAGCACCAGCACTACTTACAGCAAGAATATTCCAATCTTCAATGGAACCAACTACCATATGTGGAGAGCGAGAATGCAGGTGGTATTTGTAACCATGGGCATGAACGTGGTGAAATCTGTACAAGAGGGTTTTGAGTCTCCAGAAGAAGGTAAAGATCTAACCCCAGAGGAATTAAGGCAGTTTGAGATAAATGGAAAGGCCTCAAACGTCATCATTTCAGCATTGACAGATGCTGAGTATGCTAAAGTTATGGATTGCAAATCTGCCAAGGAGATATGGGACAAATTGCAGAAAGTCTATAAAGATGATGGCAAAATGAAGGAGGCCAAGCTTCAAGTTTTCAATGAGAGATATTAATCTCTCAGAATGCAGAAAAATGAGACAGTCCAAGAGTTCTTCACCAGGGTTATTGATGCTGTAAATGATCTTAGAAGTCATGGGAAGAACAAGAAGGACTCATCTATTGTGAAGAAAATTTTGAGAATTTTGCCTGAGAGGTTTGCCTCAAAGGTGGCAGCCATAAAGGAGAGTAGAGATCTCAATTCTATGTCTCTGCATGATCTTCAGTGCAATCTCATTGCATATGAGATGAGAATAAAGTCAACAGAGAGCTCATCAACATCGAAGGTATCAAAGGAGGCAGCTTTCAAAGCTATGAAACACTTAAAGATAAAAGAAGAGGAAGAATCATCCAGTGAGGATGATGATGGTGACGAGGAAGAAAGTGAAGTTGAAGTGTTGGCATACTTCCCAAGGAAGTTCAAAAAGGGGTCTAAGAAGAGAAAATGATAGTTGTCCTTGAGATGTTATCGGTGTGGGCAAACTGGACACTTTGCTTCTTAGTGCAAAGTGAAACTTGATGATGAAGATGAGGATGGTGATGATGAGCCGAATTCAAAATGGAGAAGACCATCATTCAAATCAAAGAAGTCCAGCAAGAAGACTGCCAACCCAAAGAAGAAGAAGAAAGGCTTATTCAAGAGTTATGTGAGTCAGATAAAAGAAGCTGATGAGGAGGAAGATGAAGAATCATTAGATGAGCATGCCTTTATGGCATCAGCTCAAGGTGGTAGTTCAACCTCTGAAAAGGAAGAGGAGGTTGATGAAGAAGAACTAAATCTTGAAGCTGAGTTAGAAGCAGCTTCAAAGGAGATAATCAAAAGGGGTAGAACCATAAGAAGGTTAAAGGCCCATATAAAACAAGTTAAAGCAAAGTCTGAGGAAGCTGAAAGTCAAAAGGATGAAATAAGGGCTAAACATATTGACTTGAGGAGAAGATTTGAAGAACAAATCAAGATATGTGAAGACCTTACAATGGAGCTTGGCTTAAGGACTTTAAAATTTGAAGGAATGGAGAAAGAGTTGCTGAGACTTCAGCAACAACTCAAAAGGAGTGAAGAGAACGTGCAGAAGCTTGAAATGAGAGGAGAAACAAGTTTTGCAAGAAAAAAGAAGAATAAAGAGAAAGTGCAGCAATTTGAGGCTGCATTGCCTAAAGATAATAAGAATGTGCCACAGAAGTTGAAAGAGAAGGTTGTGACTTAGGAGAAGATAGCTGAGAATAAAGAGAATTTGAAAAAGCAACCTAGGGTGGCAAACAAAAATGAAAAAAAGAAGGTCACCAGCAAAGGGCTACGACTGAACAGAAGAAGGAAAAGAAGGTGGCTGAAATGAAAGCCACACAAGCAAAGAAGCCAGCCACCTTGCCTACACAACAAGTAATGAACAAAAGAAAACAAGTTGTGATTAGACCCAAGAAGAGGCAGTTTCAAGATCACTGTCTTTATTGTGGAGTTTGGGGTCATAAGGCAAGTAACTGCTGGTGGAGAAGGCCAATATATATCTCCAACTTGAGAAGATACAATGCTGCATACAGGGGGAGACAATACAAAATTCAGAGGAGAACACCTATCGTGAGTTCTTGCACATACTGTAAAAAGCAAGAACACACTAACAAGGAGTGTGGGTGGAAGCCCAAACCAACGATTTCAAAGAATAAGTTTGTTGTATTGGCATATTTGGAACAGTGTGAAAGGTGCGGGTAGGATGGCTATAATGCCAAGAGATGTATGACACTTCTCCCTGAGCAAGAGAAGGAACTTAATGGCACTGTGAAAACAAGTGGTGTAGTTAAAGCTGAGAAAAAGGAGAAAACTATCTTCTAGCCAATTTAAAAGAAGGAATATAAAGTTAAAAAGGAGGTGTCTAATATAGCTGAAATTGCACTCAAAGCTGACTACAAGGATAAGCAGTGGATCCTTGACAATGGATGCACTTCACACATGACGGGAGATAAAAGTAAATTGTCAAAGTTAAACAAGTCAAGAAAAGGCAGAGTCAAGTTTGGCAATGATGATTCACTTAACATCAATGGTCAAGGGTCAATAAACATTAGAAGAGGAAAGCTGAAAGATGTTCTGCACGTTGAAGGACTCAAATATAATCTAGCATCTATCAGCAAACTATGCAATGAAGACCATAAGGTAATATTCACAAAAATAGGTTGTCAGGTAAAGAGTAAAGAAGGCAATATTGTTGCAGCTGAGAAGAGAACAGCTGCAAATTTGTATGTGATTGATGAAAACGTGGACCAGTGCTCATTAAGAAAATCAGATCATAGGTGACCCATCAACAGGAGTTACAACAAGAAGAAGAATTGTGGGAGCTACTGCTTTACTCTAACAAGTTGAACCTAAATCTATTGAAGAGGCTACACAAGATCTAACTAGGGATAAATTCATTGTCAATAATTTGTTGAATTTAAATTTTGCAATTTTCTTAATTGTCTCTTTTGCAACAATGCATTTTGAAATGATTTATATAATTTTTGTCTACAAACATATTACTTAAGAAAAAGCAAATGCAGTGGATTTTAATAAGAAGTTTCCCACTCCCCTCTAGAAATATATGCTTTACCCATTAATGAAGTTAGGGATTGCTATTTATAATATTTGTACTCTAAAGTGTATTTTATACAATTGAGTCTATTACTTGAATTTTTGTTCAATTAACATATACAAATATTATGTTTTTCTCACCAATCAAATTCAACAACATTAACAATAATTTTAAAAATCAAAATGTTGAATTTTTTTAATTTTTAGAATTTTTAAGTTTTTTAGGGATAAATGTATTGTTAATAATTAGATTAATTTATACTTTGTAATCTTTTTAATTGTCTTTTTTGCCACAATGCAATTTGAAATTATTTACATAATTTTTGTCTTCAAGCTTATTACTTAAGTAAAAGAAATGCAATGAACTCTAATAAAAAGTTTATCCATTACTCTCTAAAGATATATGTTTGACACAACATTGAAACTGGGGATTGTTATTTACAATATTCATGAATAAAATGTATGTTATATTATTGCATCTATCACTTGTATTTTGTTCAATTAACATATTCAAATATTATAGTTTTCACACCAATCAAATGCAAAAAAATTAATAATAGATTTAAAAATCAAAACACTTAATTTTTTCAATTTTTAGAATTTTAAAGTCTTTTAGGGACAAATACATTGTTAATAATTAGATGAATTTAAATTTGAAATTTTTTTAATTTTCTCCTTTACCGCAATGCAATTTGAAATGACATATATAATTTTTGTTTACTAACATATTACTAAAGAAAAAACAAATACAATGGGCTCTAATAAGAAGTTTCCCCATTCTCATCTTGAGATATATGCTTGACACAACATTGAAGATTCAGATTGCTATTTATAATATTCATCCCCTAAAGTGTATTTTACATAATTGAGTTTATTACTTGAATTTTTGTTTAATTAACATATACAAATATTATATTTTTCTCACCAATTGAATTCAACGATATTAACAATAAATTTAAAAATCAAAACATTGAATTTTTTTAATTTTTAGAATTTTGAAGTGTTCTAAGGATAAATGCATTGTCAATAATAAGTTGAATTTAAATTTGCAATTTTTTTACTTGTCTCTACTACCATAATGCAGTTTGAAATGATTTATATAATTTTTCTCTTAAAATATATTACTAAAGAAAAAACAAATGCAATAGTCTCTAATAAGCAATTTTCCCACTACTCTTTAGAGATATATGCTTGACACAACTTTGAAATGTGGGATTACTATTTATAATATTCATTCACTAAAATGAAATTTATACAATTGAGTCAATTACTTGTATTTTTGTTCAATTAACATATTCAAATATTATATTTTTTTTGTCGATCAAATATATCGGCATTAACAATAAATTTGAAAATCAAAACATTGAATTTGTTTAATTTTTAGATATTTAAAGTCTTCTACGGATAAATTCATTTTCGATAATTAGTTGAATTTAAATTTTGCAATTTTCTTAATTGTCTCCTTGGCGATAATGCAATTTGAAATTATTTATATAATTTTTGTCTTCAAACAAATTACTTAAGAAAAAGCAAATGCAATGGACTTTAATAAGAAGTTTCCCTACTCCCCTTTAGAGATATATCCTTCACCCATCTTTAAAGTTGAGAATTGCAATTTATAATATTTATCCACTAGAATGTATTTTATATAATTGAGTTCATTACTTGTATTTTTGTTCAATTAACATATTCAAATATTATGTTTTTCTCACCAATTAAATGCAACAACATTAATAATAAATTTCAAAATCAAAACATTGACTTTTTTCAATTTTTAGAATTTTAAAATTTTCTAGGGATAAATGCATTCTCAACAATTAGTTGAATTTAAATTTTGTAATTTTTTTAATTGCCTCCCTAGTCACAATGCAATTTGAAAAGATTTATATAATTTTTGTCTACAAACATATTACTTAAGGAAAAACAAATGCAATGGACTCTAATAAGAAGTTTCCACACTCTCCTCTAGAGATATATACTTAACCATCATTGAAGCTGGGGATTACTATTTTTAATATTTATCCACTAAAATCTATTTTATACAATTAAGTCCATTGCTTGTATTTGTGTTTAATTACCATATTCAAATTTTATCTTTTCCTCAACAATCAAATGCATCGACATTAACAAAAAATTTAAATTTCAAAACATTGAATTTTTTCAATTTTTAGAATTTTAAAGCCTTTTAGGGATAAATGCATTGTCAATAATCAGTTGAATTTAAATTTTGCAATTTTCTTAATTATCTCTTTTATCTCAATGCAATTTGAAATGATTTATATAATTTTTTTCTTCAAACATATTACTTAAGAAAAAGCAAAAGCAATGGATTCTAATAATAAGTTTCCCCACTCCCTCTAAAGATATATGCTTTACGTAACATTGAAACTTTTGATTATTATTTGTAATATTCATCCACTAAAGTGGATTTTAGACAATTGAGTCCATTACTTGTAATTTTGTTCAATTAACATACTCAAATATTATAATTCTCTTACAATCAAATGCAACAACATTAACAATAAATTCAAAAATCAAAACATTGGATTTTTTCAATTTTTAGAATTTTAAAGTCTTCTAGGGATAAATGCATTGTCAATAATTAGTTGAATTTAAATTTTGCAATTTTTTTAATTTTCTTCCTTGCCACAATGCATTTTGAAATGATTTATATAATTTTTTTCTTTAAACATATTACTTAGGGAAAAGCAAAAGCAAAGGACTCTAATAAGAAGTTTCCCTACACCTCTCTAAATATATATGCTTGATACATCATTGAAGCCAGGGATTGCTATTGATAATATTCATCCACTAAAGTGTATTTTATATAATTGAGTCTATTGCTTGTATTTTTGTTCAATTAACATATTTAAATATTATGTTTTTCACAACAATCAAATGTCATGACATTAATAATAAAGTAAAAAATCCAAACATTACATTTTCTGAATTTTTAGAATTTTAAAGTTTATAGGGATTAATGCATTGTTAATAATCAGTTTAATTTAAATTTTACAATTTTCTTAATTGTCTCTTATGCCACAATGCAAGTTGAAACGATTTATATAATTTTTGTCTTCAAACATATTACTTAGGGAAATGCAAAAGCAATGGACTCTAATAAGATGTTTCCCCACTCTTTTATAGAGATATATACTTGGCACAACATTGAAACTTCCGATTGCTATTTATAATATTAATCCACTAAAGTGTATTTTAGAAAATTGAGTCCATTACTTGTATTTTTGTTCAATTAACATATTTGGATATTATATTTTTCTCACCAATCAAATGCAATAACATTAACAATAAATTTAAAAATCAAAACATTGGATTTTTTTAAATTTTTAGAATTTTAAAATCTTCTTGGGTAAATGCATTGTCAATAATCAGTTGAATTTAAATTTTGCAATTTTCTTAATTGTCTCCTTTTCCTTAAGGCAATTTGAAATGATTTATATAATTTTGTCTTCAAACATATTACTTTAGATATAATTTTGTCTTCAAACATATTACTTTAGAAAAAGCAAAAGCAATAAACTCTAACAAGAGATTTCCCTACACCCCTCTTAAGATATATCCTTCACCCATCATTGAAGTTGGGGATTGCTATTTCTCATATTCATCCACCAAAGTGTATTTTATACAATTGAGTTTATTACTTGTATTTTTGTTTAATTCACATATTCAAATATTATATTTTTCTTAGCAATCAAATGTCATGCCACTAATAATAAATTTAAAAATCAAAACATTAGATTTTTCAATTTTTTGAATTTTAAAGTTTTCTAGGGATAAATGCAATGTCAATAATTAATTCAATTTAAATTTTACAATTTTTTTAATTGTCTCCTCGGCAACAATGCAATTTGAAATGATTTATATAATTTTTGTTAACAAACTTATTATATAAGAAAAAGCAAATGCAATGTAGTCTAATAAGAAATTCCCCACTCCCTTCTAGAGATATATGCTTCACTCCTCATGGAAACTAGGAATTGCTATTTATAATATTCATCCATTAAAGTGTATTTTATACAATTGAGTCCATTACTTGTATTTTTGTTCAATTAACATATTTAAATATTATGTTTTTCTCACCAATCAATTTCAATAACATTAACAATAAATTTAAAAATCAAAACAATGCCTTTTTTTTTTTAAGTTTTTAGAATTTTAAAGTCTTATAGGGATAAATGTATTGTTAATAATTAGTTGAATTTAAATTTTGTAATTTTTTTAATTGACTCCCTAACAACAATGCAATTTGAAAACATTTATATAGTTTTTGTCTTCAAATATATTACTTAAGAAAAAGCAAATGCAATGGAATCTAAGAAGTTTCCCACTCCTGTCTAGAGATATATACTTTGCCCATCATTGACATTGGCAATTGCCTTTTATAATATTTATTAACTAAAGTGTCTTTTATACAATTGAGTTCATTGCTTGTATTTTTTTTTTAATTAACATATTCAAATATTATGTTTTTCTCACCAATCAATTTCAATGACATTAACAATAAATTTAAAAATCAAAACATTGCATTTTTTCAATTTTTAGAATTTTAAAGTTATTTAGGGATAAATACATTGTCAATAATCTGTTGAATTTAAATTTTGGAATTTTTTTTAATTGTATCCCTAGCCATAATTCAATTTGAATTGATTTATATAATTTTTGTCAACAAACTTATTACTTAAGAAAAAGAAAATGCAATGGACTCTAAAAGAAGTTTCCCCACTCCTGTCTAGAGATATATTATTCACCTTTCATTGAAGTTAGAAATTGTTATTTATAATATTCAACCACTAAAGTGTATTTTATACAATTGGTTCCATTACTTGTATTTTTGTTTAGTTAACATATTCAAATATTAAGTTTTTCTTACCAATTAAACGTCGTGACATTAACAATAAACTTAAAAATCCAAACATTGGGATTTTTCAATTTTTAGAATTTTAAAGTCTTTTAAGGATAAATATATTGTCAATAATCTGTTGAATTTAAATTTTGTAATTTTTTTAATTGTCTCCCTAGCCACAATGTATTTTGAAATGATTTATATAATTTTTTTCTTCAAACATGTTACTTAGGGAAAAACAATATATGCTTCACCCATCATTGAAGCTGAGGTTGCTATTTATAATATTCATCCCATAAAGTGTATTTAATACAATTGATTCCATTACTTGTATTTTTGTTTAATTAACATATTGAAATACTATGTTTTTCACACCAATCAAATGCAATGACATTAATAATAAAGTAAAAAGCAAAATATTGTATTTTTTGAATTTTTAGAATTTTAAGATACATTGTCAATAATTACTTGAATTTAAATTTTGCAATTTTCTTCATTGTCTTCTTTGCCTCAATGCAATTAGAAATGATTTATATAATTTTTGTCTTCAAACATATTACTTGGGGAAAAGCAAAAACAATGGACTCCAACAACAAGTTTCCCCACTCCCATCCAAAGATATATGCTTGACAAACCATTGAAGATTCCAATTGTTATTTATAATATTCATCCACTAAAGTGTATTTTATACAATTGTGTCCATTACTTGCATTTTTCTTGATTTAACATATTCAAATATTATGTTTTTCTCATCAATCAAATGTAATAACATTAACAATAAATTTAAAAATCAATAAATTGCATTTTTTCAATTTTTAGAATTTTCAAGTTTTCTAGGGATAAATGCATTTTCAATAATAAGTTGAATTTAAATTTCACAATTTTTTTAATTGTCACCCTAGCCACAATGCAATTTGAAATGATTTAAATTTTGTGAGCAAACTTATTACTTAAGAAAAAACAAATGTGATGTACTCTAATAAGAAGTTTCTTCATGTCCCTCTAGAGATATATGCTTCACCCATCATTAAAACTAGGATTGCTATTTCTAATATTCATCCACTAAAGTGTATTTTATACATTTAAATCCATTACTTGTATTTTTGTTAATTAACATATTCAAATATTATGTTTTCTTACCAATCAATTGTCATGACATTAACAATAAATTTAAAAGTCAAAACATTGGATTTTTTCAATTTTTAGAATTATGAAGTCTTATAAGGGTTAATGCATTGTCAATAATTAATTGAATTTAAATTTTGCAATTTTTTTAATTATGTCTTTTGCTTCAATGCAATATGAAAAGATTTATATAATTGTTGTCTTCAAACATATTACTTAGGGAAAAGCAAAACATATGGACTATAATAACAAGTTTCCCCACTCCCCTTTAGAGATATATGCTTTACACATCATTGAAACTTCCTGTTGCTATTTACAATATTCATCCACTAAAGTGTATTTTAAACAATTGTGTCCATTACTTATATTTTTCTTCATTTAACATATACAAATATTATGTTTTTCTCACCAATCAAATGCAACAACATTAAAAATAAATTTAAAAATCAAAACTTGCAATTTTTCAATTTTTGGAATTTTAAAGTCTTCTAGGGATAAATGCACTCTTAATAATCAAATGAATTTATATTTAGCAATTTTTTCAACCGTCTCCTTGGCCATAATGCAATTTGAAATTATTTATATAATTTTTGTCTACAAACTTATTACTTAAGAAAAAGTAAATAAAATGGACTCTAATAAGAAGTTTGTCCACTCCTTTCTAAAGATATATGCTTCACCCATCATTGAAGTTAGGGATTGCTATTCATAATATTCATCCACTAATGTGTATTTTATACAATTAAGTCCATTACTTATATTTTTGTTAAATTAACATATTTAAATATTATGTGTTTCTAACCAATCAAATGCGATGACTTTAACAATAAATTTAAAAATCAAAACATTGGATTTTTTCAATTTTTAGAATTTTGAAGTCTTCTAAGGATAAATGTATTATCAATAATTTGTTAAATTTAAATATTGCAATTTTGTAAATTGTCTCTTTTGCCTCAATGCAATTTGAAATGATTTATATAATTTTGTCTTCAAAGATATTACTTGGAGAAAAGCAAAAGCAATGGACTTTAATAAAAAATTTTTCAATTGTCTCCTTCGTTTCAATGCAATTTGAAATGATTTATATAATTTTTGTCTTCAAAGATATTACTTTGGGAAAAACAAAAGCAATGGACTCTAATAAGAATTTTTTCAATCGTCTCCTTAGGTGCAATGCAATTTGAAATGATTTATATAATTTTTGTTTACAAACATATTACTTAGGGAAAAGCAAAACATATGGAATTTAATAACAAATTTCCCTACTCCCCTCTAGACATATATGCTTTACACACCATTGAAGCTTCATGTTGCTATTTACAATATTCATCCACTAAAGTGTATTTTAAACAATTGTATCCATTACTTATATTTTTCTTCATTTAATATATACAAATATTATGTTTTTCTCACCAAAATTTAAAAATCAAAACATTGCATTTTTTCAATTTTTGAAATTTTAAAGCCTTCTAGGGATAAATGCACTCTCAATAATCAATTGAATTTATATTTAACAATTTTTTCAACCGTCTCCTTAGCCATAATGCAATTTGAAATAATTTATATAATTTTTGTCTACAAACTTATTACTTAAGAAAAAGTAAATACAATGGACTCTAATAAAAAGTTTCCCCACTCCCCTCTAGAGATATATGCTTCACCCATCATTGAAGTTAGGGATTGTTATTCATAATATTCATCCACTAATGTGTATTGTATACAATTGAGTCCATTACTTGTATTTTTGTTTAATTAACATATTTAAATATGATGTGTTTCTAACCAATCAAATGCAATGATTTTAACAATAAATTTAAAAATCAAAACATTGGATTTTTTCAATTTTTAGAATTTTGAAGTCTTCTAGGGATAAATGTGTTGTTAATAATTTGTTGAATTTAAATATTGCAATTTTCTAAATTGTCTCTTTTGCCTCAATGCAATTTGAAATGATTTATATAATTTTTGTCTTCAAAGATATTACTTGGAGAAAAGCAAAAGTAATGGACTTTAAGAAGAATTTTTTCGATCGTCTCCTTCGCTTCAATGCAATTTGAAATGATTTATATAATTTTTGTCTTCAAAGATATTACTTGGGGAAAAACAAAAGCAATTGACTCTAATGATAATTTTTTCAATTGTCTCCTTAGGTGCAATGCAATTTGAAATGATTTATATAATTTTTGTCTGCAAACTTATTGCTTATAAAAAAACAAATGCAATAGACTCGAATAAGAAATTTCCCCACTCCCTATGCTTCACCCATCATTGAAGTTTGGTATTGTTATTCATAATATTCATCTACTAAAGTGTATTTTATACAATTGAGTCCATTACTTGTATTTTTGTTTAATTAACATATTCAAATATTATGTTTTTCTTACCAATCAAATGTGATGACTTTAACAATAAATTTAAAAATCAAAACATTAGATCTTTTCAATTTTTAGAATTTTGAAGTCTTCTAAGGATAAATGCATTGTCAATAATTAGTTGAATTTCAATTTTTCAATTTTATTAATTATGTCCTTTTCCTCAATGCAATTTGAAATGATTTATATAGTTTTTGCCTTCAAAGATATTACTTGGAGAAAAGTAAAAGCATTGGACTATAATAAGAAGTTTCCCCACTACTTTCTAGAGATATATGCTTGACACAACATTAAAGTTTGGGAGTGGTATTTATAATAGTCATCCCCTAAAGTGTATTTTATACAATTGATTCCATTACTTGTATTTTGTTTAATTAACATATTGAAATATGACGCTTTTCAAACCAATCAAATGCAATGACATTAATAATAAAGTAAAAAGTAAAACATTACATTTTCTGAATTTTTAGAATTTTAAGGTTTCTATGGATAAATGCATTGTCAATAATTACTTGAATTTAAATTTTTCAATTTTCTTAATTGTCTCATTTGCCACAATGCAATTTAAAATGATTTATATAATTTTTGTCTTCAGACATATTACATAGGGAAAAGCAAAAACAATGGATTCTAATAACAAGTTTTCTCACTGCCCTTCAGAGATATAAGCTGGACACACCATTGAAGCTACCGATTGCTATTTATAATATTCATTCACCAAAAGTGTATTTTATACAATAATATCCATTACTTGTATTTTTCTTGATTTAACATATTTAAATATTATGTTATTCTTACCAATCAAATGCAACAACATTAATAATAAATTTAAAAATCAATACATTGCATTTTTTTTCAATTTTTAGAATTTTCAAGTCCTCTAGGGATAAATGTATTGTCAATAATCAGTTGAATTTAAATTTTGCAATTGTTTTAATTGTTTCCCTAGCCACAATGCAATTTGAAATGATTTATATAATTTTTGCCTATAAACTTATTACTTAAGAAAAAGTAAATGCAATGGACTTTAATAATAAGTTTCCCTATGCCTCTCTAGAGATATATGCTTTACACATCATTGAAAGTTGGGATTGCTATTTATCATATTTATCCACTAAATTGTATTTTATATAATTGAGTCCACTACTTGTATTTTTATTTAATTAACATACTTAAATATTATGTTTTTCTTACCAATCAAATGTCATGGCTTTAACAATAAATTTAAAAATCAAAGTATTGGATTTTTTCAATTTTTAGAATTTTGGAGTTTTCTAGGGATAAATGCATTGTCAATAATTAGTTTAATGTAAATTTTGATATTTTCTTCATTGTCTCCTTTGCCTCAATGCAATTTGAAATGATTTACATAATTTTTGTCTTCAAAAATATTACTTAAGGAAAAGCAAAAGCAATGAACTCTAATAAGAAGTTTTTGCACTCCCCTCTAAAGATATATGCTTGACACAATATTGAAACTTTCGATTGCTATTTATAATATTCATCCACTAAAGTGTATTTTATACAATTGAGTCCATTACTTGTATTTTTGTTTAATTAACATATTTATATATTATGTGTTTCTTACCAATCAAGTGTCATGACATTAACAATAAATTTAAAATGCAAGTTTTATAACCATTGGATGTTTTCAATTTTTAGAATTTAAAAGTCTTATAGGGTTAAATGCATTGTCAGTAATTAGTTGAATTGAAATTTTGCAATTTTCTTAATTGTTTATTTTGCTATAATGCAATTTGAAATGATTTATATAATTTTTGTCTTCAAACATATTACTTAGGGAAAAGCAAAACATATGGACTATAATAACAAGTTTCCTCACTCCCCTTTAGAGATATATGTTTGACACACCATTGAATCTTCCTGTAGCTATTTATAATATTCATCAACTAAAGTGTATTTTATACAATTATGTCCATTAGTTGTATTTTTCTTGATTTAACATATTCAAATATTAAGTTATTTTCACTAATCAAATGCAACAACATTAAGAATAAATTTAAAAATCAAAATGTTGCATTTTTTTAATTTTTTGAATTTTAAAGTATTTTAGGGATAAATGCATTGTCAATAATTAGTTGAATTTAAATTTTGCAATCTTTTCAATCGTCTCCCTAGCCACAACACAATTTGAAATTATTTATATAATTTTTGTCTACAAACTTATTACTTAAGGAAGAGCAAATGCAATGGAGTCGAATAAGAAGTTTCCTTACTCCTCTATAGAGATATATGCTTCACCCATCATTGAAGCTAGAGATTGTTATTCATAATATTCATCCACTAAAGTGTATTATATATATTATGTTTTTCTCACCAATCAAATGCAATGACGTTAACAATAAATTTAAGAATCAAAACATTGAATTTTTTTCAATTTTTAGCATTTTAAATACTTCTAGGGATAAATGTATTGTCAATAATTAGTTGAATTTAAATTTTGTAATTTTTTTAATTGTCTCCTTTGCCACAATGCAATTTTAAATGACTTATATAATTTTTTTCTACTTACATATTACTTAAGAAAAAGCGAATGCAATGAAATCTAATAAGAAGTTTCCCTACTGCCATGTAAAGATATATACTTGACACAACATTAAAACTTGGGATTACAATTTATAATATTCATATACTAAAGTGTATTTTATATAATTAAGTCTATTATTTGTATTTTTGTTCAATTTACAGATTCAAATATTATGTTTCTCTCATCAATCAAATTCAACGACATTAGCAATAAATTTAAAAATCAAAACATTGTAGTTTTTCAATTTGTAGAATTTTAAAGTCATTTAGGGATAAATGCATGGTCAATAATTTGTTGAATTTATTTTTTGTGATTTTCTTAATTATCACTTTTGCTATCATGCAATTTGAAATGATTTCTATAATTTTTGTCTTCAAACATATTTTTTGAGGAAAAGCAAAAGCAATGAAGTCTAATAAGAAGTTTCCTCACTCCTCTGTAGAGATATGTGCTTAACACATCGTTGAAGTTGGGGATTGTTATTTATAACATTCATCCACTAAAGTGTATTTTATACAATTGAGTCCATTGTATTTTTGTTTAATTAACATACTCAAATATTATGTTTTTCTCACCAACCAAATATAATGACAATAACAATAAATTTAAAAATCAAAACATTACAGTTTTTTAATTTTTAAAATTTTATTAGTTGAATTTAAATTTTTCAATTATCTTAATTGTCACCCTAGTCATAATGCAATTTGAAATGATTTATAAAATTTTTGTCTACAAACTTATTACTTAAGAAAAAGAAAATGCAATGCACTCTAATAAGATGTTTCCCTATTGCCCACAACATTGAAGCTTGAGATTGGTATTTATAATATTCATCCACTAAAGTGTATTTTATATAATTGATTCCATTACTTGTATTTGTGTTCAATTAACATATTGAAATATTATATTTTTCTCACCAATTAATTGCCATGACGTTAATAATAAAGTAAAAAACCAAAAGATTGCATTTTCCGAATGTTTAGAATTGTATGGTTTATAGAGATAAATACATTGTCAATTATCAATTGAATTTTAAATTTTGCAATTTTCTTAATTTTCTCTTTTGTCACAATGCAATTTGGAAAAGCAAATTGTCTTCAATCATATTACTTAGGGAAAAGGAAAAGCAATGGACTCTAAGAAACAGTTCCCCCACTTCCCGTTAGAGATATATGCTCAACACATCATTGAAACTTGGGATTGCAATTTATAATATTCATGTACTAAAGTATATTTTATACAATTAAGTCTATTACTTGTATTTTTGTTCAATTAACATATTCAAATATTATGTTTTTCTCATCAATCAAATTCAACGACATTAGTAATAAATTTAAAAATCAAAAAATTACACTTTTTCAATTTTTAGAATTTTAAAGTCGTCTAGGGATAAATTCATAGTCAATAATTTGTTGAATTTATTTTTTGCGATTTTCTTAATTATCACTTTTTCAATTTCTTAATTATCACAATGCAATTTGAAATGATTTATATAATTTTTGTCTTCAAACATATTTCTTAGGGAAAAGCAAAAGCAATGGAGTCTAATAAGAAGTTTCCCCACACCTCTTTAAAGATATATGCTTAACATATCATTGAAGTTAGGGATTGCTATTTATAATATTCATCTACTAAATTAAATTTTATACAATTAAGTCCATACTTGATTTTTTGTTCAATTAACATATTCAAATATTATGTTTTTCTCACCAATTAAATGCAACATCATTAACAATAAATTTAAAAATCAAAATATTACATTTTTTTCAATTTTTAGAATTATAAATTTTCTATGGGTAAATACATTGTCAATAATTAGTTGAACTTAAATTTTGTAATTTTCTTAATTGTCTCTTTTCCCATAATGCAATTTGAAATAATTTATATAATTTTTCTCTATAAACATATTACTTAAGAAAAAGCTTATGCAATGTAACTTGATATTGCTATTTATAATATTCAGCCACTAAATTGTATTTTATACAATTATGACCATTACTTATATTTTTGTTGATTTAACATATTCAAGTATTATCTTTTTCTCACTAATCAAATGCAACAACATTAAAAATAAATTTAAAAATCAAAACATTGGATTTTTTCAATTTTTAAAATTTTCAAGTCTTTTAAGGATAAATGCATTGTCAATAATTACTTGAGTTTAAATTTTACAATTTTTTTTAATTGTCTCATTTGCCACAATGCAATTTTAAATTACTTATATCATTTTTGTCTATTAACATATTACTTAAGAAAAAGCAAATGCAATGGAATCTAGTAAGAAGTTTCCCCACTACCATGTATAGATATATGCTTGACACAACATTGAAGTTTGACATTGCTATTTATAATATTCATCCACTAAAGTGTATTTTATACATTTGAGTCCATTACTTGTGTTTTTGTTCAATTAACATATTTAAATATTATGTTTTCCACACCAATTAAAAGAAATGACATTAACAAGAAGTTTTAACATCAAAACATTGCATTTTTTCAATTTTTTCAATTTTCAAGTCTTCTAGGGATAAATACATTGTCGATAATTAGTTGAATTTAAATTTTAGAATTTTTTTAATTGTCTCCTTTGCCACAATGCAATTTTAAATGACTTATATAATTTTTGTCTACTAACATATTACTTAAGAAAAAGCAAATGCAATGGAATCCAGTAAGAAGTTTCCCCACTACCATGTATAAATATATGCTTGACACAACATTGAAGCTTGACATTGCTATTTATAATATTCATCCATTAAAGTGTATTTTATACAATTGAGTCCATTACTTGTATTTTTTTACAATTAACATATTCAAATATGATGTATTTCTTAGCAATCAAATGCCATGACATTAACAATAAATTTAAACATCAAAATATTGGATTTTTGCACTTTTTAGAATTTTAAAGTCTTTTAGGGATAAATGTATTGTCAATAATTAGTTGAATTTAAATCTTGCAGTTTTCTTCATTGTCTCCTTTGCCTCAATGCAATTTCAAATGATTTATGTAATTTTTCTCTTGAAACATATTAGTTAAGAAAAAGCAAAAGCAAAGGACTCGAATAAGAAGTTTCTCCACTCCCCTCTAGAAATATATGCTTGACTTAACATTGAAGTTTGGGATTGGTATTTATAATATTCATTCACTAAAGTGTATTTTATACAATTAAGTCTATTACTTGTATTTTTGTTAATTTAATAGTTTCAAATAAATGATGCACCCATAATTAAAGTTGGGGAATACTATTTATAATATTCATGCACTTAAATGTATTTTATACAATTGAGTTCATCACTTATATATTTTTTTCAATTAACATATTCAAATATTATGTTTTTCTCCCCAATCAAATTTAACAACATTAGAAATAAGTTTCAAAATCAAAAGCTTGCATTTTTTCAATTTTTAGAATTTTAAAATCTTTTAGGGATAAATGCATTGTTAATAATCAATTGAATTTAAATTTTGCAATTTTCTTAATTGTCTCCTTTAGCACAATGCAATTTGAATTGATTTATATAATTGTTGTCTTTAAATATATTTCTTAGGGAAAAGGGAAAGCAATAGAGTCTAATAAGAAATTTACCCACTCCTATCTAGAAATATATGCTTGATACATCGTTGAAGTTAGGGATTGTTATTTATAATATTCATCTACTAAAGTGTATTTTGTACAATTGAGTCTATTCCTTGTATTTTTTTTGTTTAATTAACATATTCAAATATTATGTTTTACATACCAATCTAATGTCATGACATTAACAATAAATTTAAAAATCAAAATATTGGATTTTTTTCATATTTTAAAATTTTAAAGTTTTCTAGGGATAAATGCATTTTCAAGAATTAGTTGAATTTAAATTTTGTAGTTTTCTTAATTGTCTCTTTTGCCACAATACTATTTGAAATGATTAATATAATTTTTGTCTTCAAACATATTATTTAAGAAAAAGCAAAACCAATGGACTTTAATAAGGAGTTTCTCCACTCACTTCTAAAGATATATGATGCTTCACTCATCATTGAAGTTAGAGATTGCTATTTACAATATTCATCCGATAAAGTGTATTTTATACAATTAAGTCCATTACTTATATATTTGTTCAATTAACATATTCAAATATTAAGTTTTTCTCACCAATTAAATGCAATGACATTCATAATAAATTTAAACATGAAAACATTACACTTTTTTAATTTTTAAAATTTTAAAGTTTTCTAGGAATAAATGCATTATCAATAATTAATTGAATTTAATTTTTGCGACTTTCTTAAGTGTCTTTTTTACCCCAATGCAATTTGAAATGATTTATATAATTTTTGTCTTCAAACATATTTCTTAGGGAAAAGCAAAAGCAATGAAGTCTAATAAGAAGTTTGCCCACTCCTCTCTAGAGATATATGCCTAACACTTTGTTAAACCTTGGGATTGTTATTTATAATATTCATCCACTAAAATGTGTTTTATACAATTGAGTCTATTACTTGTAATTTTGTTCAATTAACATATACAAATATTACGTTTTTCTTACCAATTAAATGCAACGACATTAATAATAAATTTAAAAATCAAAACATTGGATTTTTTCAATTTTTAGAATTTTAAAGTTTTCTAGGGATTAATGAATTGTTAATAATTAGTTGAATTTAAATTTTGCTATTTTTTAATTGCTCTTTTGCCACAATGCAATTTGAAATGACTTATATAATTTTTTTCTACTAACATATTACTTAAGAAAAAACAAATCCAATGCAATCTAATAAGAACTTTCCCCACTAACTTGTAGAGATATATGCTTGACACGACATTGAAACATAGGATTGCTATTTATAGTATTCATCCACTAAAGTGTATTTTATACAATTAAGTCCATTACTTGCATTTTTGTTTAATTAACATATTCAAATATTATGTTTTTCTTACCAATCAAATGTCATGACATTAACAATAAATTTACAAATCAAAACACTTGATTTTTTCAATTTTTTGAATTTTAAAGGCTTTTAGGGATAATTGCATTGTTAATAATCAGTTGAATTTAAATATTATAATTTTCTTAATTGTCATTTTTGCCACAATGCAATTTGAAATGTTTTACATAATTTTTGTCTTTAAATATATTACTTAAAAAATAGTAAAAGTAATGGACTCTAATAAGAAGTCTCCTTTCTCCCCTCTAGAGATATATGCTAGATACATCGTTCAAGCTGGGGATTGTTGTTAATAATATTCATCCACTAAAATGTATTTTATACAATTGAGTCCATTACTTGTATTTTTGCTCAATTCACATATTCAAATATTATGTTTTTCTCATCAATCAAATGCAACGATATTAACAATAAATTTAAAAATCAAAACATTGGTTTTTTTTTAATTTTTAGAATTTTGAACTCTTTTAAGGATAAATTCTTTGTCAATAATTGGTTGAATTAAAATTTTTTAATTTTTTTAATTGTCACTTTTACCACAATGCAATTTGAAATGATTAATATAATTTTTTTTTCAAACATATTACTTAAGAAGAAGCAAAAACAATGGACTCTAATTAGAAGTTTCCCCACTCCCCTCTAGAAATATATGCTTTACCCATCATCGAAGGTAAGGATTGCTATTGATAATATTCATTCACTAAAGTGTATTTTATACATTTGAGTCCATTACTTGTATTTTTGTTCAATTAACATATACAAATATTAAATTTTTCTCACCAATTAAATACAATGGCATTCATAATAAATTTAAAAATCAAAACATTGCATTTTTTTCAATTTAAAAAACTTTAAAGTCTTTTATGGATAAATGCATTGTCAATAATCAGTTGAATTTAAAGTTTGTAATTTTTGTAATTGTCTCCATTGTCCCAATGCATTTTGAAATTATTTATATAATTTTTGTCTTCAAACGTATTATTTAAGAAAAAGTAAAAGCAATGGACTCTAATAAGTAGTTTTACCACTACCCTCTAGAGATATATGCTTCACACAACATTGAAACTTCTGCTTGCTATTAATAATATTCATCCATTAAAGTGTATTTCATACAATTGAGTCCATTACTTGTATTTTTGTTCAATTAACATATTCAAATGTTATATTTTTCTCACCAATTAAATGCAACGACATTAACAATAGATTTAAAAATCAAAACCCTGCATTTTTTCAATTTTTAGAATTTTAAAGTCTTCTATGCATAAATGTATTGTAAATAATCAGTTGAAATGATTTATATAATTTTTGTCTACAAACTTATTACTTAAGAAAAAGAAAATGCAATGGACTCTAATAAGAAGTTTTCCCATTCTCCTTTAGAGATATATGCTTGACACAACATTGAAGCTTGAGGTTAGTATTTATAATATTTGTCCACTAAAGTGTATTTTATATAATTGAGTTCATTACTAGTATTTTTGTTCAATTAACATATTCAAAAATTATATTTTTCTCATCAATCAAATTCAACTACATTATTGATACATTTAAACATCTAAACATTGCAATTTTTCAAATTTAAGAATTTTAAAGTCTTTTAGGGATAAATGCATTGTCAATAATTAGTTGAATTTAGTTTTTACGACTTTCTTAGTTGTCTCTTTTGCAATAATGCAATTTAAAATAATTTATATAATTTTTTCCTTCAAACATATTTCTTAGGGAAAAGCAAAAGCAGTGGAGTCTAATAACAAGTTTCCTCACTCCTCTCTAGAGATATATACTTCACACATCATTGATGTTAAGAATTGCTATTTATAATATTTATTCACTAAAGTGTATTTTATGTAATTGAGTCCATTACTTGTTTTTTTGTTCAATTAACATATTCAAATTTTTTTTTTCTCCCCAATCAAATGCACCGACATTAATAATAAATTTAAAAATCAAAATATTGAATTTTTTTAATTTTTAGAATTTTAAAGTCTTATAGGGATAAATGCATTGTCAATAATTGGTTGAATTTAATTTTTGCGACTTTTTTAATTGTCTTTTTTTTTTCAAAATACAATTTGAAATGATTTATATAATTGTCTTCAAACATATTTTTTAGGGAAAAGCAAAAGTAATAGAGTCTAATAAGAAGTTTGCCCACTTCTCTATAGAGAAATATGCCTAACAATTTGTTGAAGCTTGGGATAACTATTTATAATATTTATCCACTAAAGTGTATTCTATACGATTGAGTTCATTACTTGTATTTTTGTTCAATTAACATATTCAAATATTATTTTTTTCTCACCAATTAAATGCTACGACAACAACAATAGATTTAAAAATCAAAACTTTGCATTTTTTCAATTTTGAGAATTTTAAAGTCTTTTGTGGATAAATGCATTGTCAATAATCAGTTGAAATGATTTATATAATTTTTGTCTGCAAACTTATTACTTCAAAAAAAGCAAATGCAATGAACTCTAATAAGAAGTTTCCCCAGTCCCCTCTAGAGATATATGCTTCACACAACATTGAAGTTTGAGACTGGTATTTATAATATTTATCCACTAAAGTGTATTTTATACAATTGAGTCCATTACTTGTTTTTTTGTTCAATTAACATATTCAAATATTATGTTTTTCTCACCAATTAAATGCAATGATGTTGATAATAGATTTAAAAATCAAAATATTGGATTTTTTCAATTTTTAGAATTTTAAAATCTTCTAGGGATAAATGCATTGTCAATAATTAGTTGAATTCAAATTTTGCAATTTTTTTAATTATCTCCTTTGCCACAATGTAATTTGAAATGATTTATATAATTTTTGTCTTCAAACATATTGCTTAAGAATAAGCAAAAAAAAATGAACTGTAATAAGAAATCTCCCTACTGTCCTTTAGGGATATATGCTTGACACGACCTTGAAGCTGGGGATTACTATTGATAATATTCATCCACTAAAGTTTATTTTATACAATTGAGTCCATTATTTATATTTTTGTTCAATTAGTATATTCAAATGTTATATTTTTCTCACTAATTAAATGCAACGACATTGACAATAGATTTAAAAATCAAAACCTTGCATTTTGTCAATTTTTAGAATTTTAAAGTCTTTTATGGATAAATGGATTGTCAATAATTAGTTGAAATGATTTATAATAATTTTTATCTATAAACTTATTGCTTAAGAAAAAGCAAATGCAATGGACTCTAATAAGAAGTTTCCTCATTCCTCTATAAAGATATATGCTTGACACAACATTAAAACTTGGGATTAGTATTTATAATAGTCATCCAATAAAGTCTATTTTATACAATTAAGTCCATTACTTGTATTTTTGTTCAATTAACATATTCAAAAATTATGTTTCTTTTATCAATCAAATTCAATGACATTGTCGATACATTTAAACATCTAAACATTGCACTTTTTCAATTTTTAGAATTTTAAAGTCTTATAAGGATAAATGCATTGTCAATAATTAGTTGAATTTAATTTTTGTGACTTTTTTAATTGTCGCTTTTGCCAAAATTCAATTTGAAATGATTTATATAATTTTTTTCGTTAAACATATTTCTTAGGGAAAAGCAAAAGCAATAGAGTCTAATAAGAAGTTTCCCCACTCCTCTCTAAAGATATATGCTTCACACATCATTGAAGTTGCGGATTACTATTGATAATATTCATCCACTAAAGTGTATTTTATACAATTAAGTCCAGTACTTGTTTTTTTGTTCAATTAACATATTCAAATATTATGTTTTTCTCACCAATTAAATGCAACGACATTAATAATAGATTTAAAAATCAAAACATTGGATTTTTTCAACTTTTAGAATTTTAAAATCTTCTAGGGATAAATACATTGTCAATAATTAGTTAAATTTAAATTTTGCAAGTTTTTTTAATTGTCTCATGTTCCACAATGCAATTTGAAATGACTTCTATAATTTTTTTCAACTAACATATTACTTTAGAAAACATAGAAGCAATGGAATCTAATAAGAAATTTCCCCACTACCATGTCAAGATATATGCTTGACATGACATTGAAGTTTGTGATTGGTATTTATAATCTTCATCCACTAAAGTGCATTTTATGTAATTAATTCCATTACTTGTATTTTTGATGAATTAACATATTCAGATATGATGTTTTTCTCACCAATCATATGTAACAACATTAACTATAAATTTAAAAGTCAAAACATTGCATTTTTTGAATTTTTAGAATTTTAAAGTCTTCTAAAGATAAATGCATTGTCAATAATCAGTTGAATTTAAATTTTAAAATTTTCTTAATTGTCTCATTTGCCGTAATGCAAGTTGAAATGATTTATATAATTCTTGTCTTCAAACATATTGCTTAAGAATAAGCAAAAAAATGAATTATAATAAAAAGCTTTCTCACTCTCTTTTAAAGATATATGCTTGATATGACGTTGAAACTAGGGATTGCTATTAATAATATTCATCTACAAAAGTGTATTTTATACAATTGAGTCAATTACTTTTGTTCAATTCACATATTCAAATATTATGTTTTTCTCACCAATCAAATGCAACGACATTAATAATAAATTTAAAAATCAAAACCTTGCATTTTTTCAATTTTTAGAATTTGAAAGTTTTCTATGGATAAATGCATTGCCAATAATAAGTTGAATTTAAATTTTGCAATTTTCTTAATTGTCTCATTTGCCACAATGCAAGTTGAAATGATTTATATAATTTTTGTCTTCAAACATATTACTTAAGAATAAGCAAAAAATTGAATTATAATAAAAAGTTTCCCTACTCTCCTTTAGAGATATATACTTGATATGACGTTGAAGTTGGGGATTGATATTAATAATATTCATCTACAAAAGTGTATTTTATACAACTGAGTCCATTACTTATATTTTTGTTCAATTCACATATTCAAATATTATATTTTTCTCACCAATTAAATGCAACGACATTAATAATAAATTTAAAAATCAAAACCTTGCATTTTTTCAATTTTTAGAATTTTAAAGTCTTCTATGGATAAACGCATTGTTAATAATCAGTTGAATTTAAATTTTGCAATTTTTTTAATTGTCTCCCTAGCCATAAAGCAATTTGAAATGATTTATATAATTTTTGTCTACATACTTATTAATGAAGAAAAAGAAAATGCAATGGACTCTAATAAGAAGTTTTCCTACTCCCCTCTAGAGATATATGTTGCACTTATCATTATAGTTAAGGATTGTTATTTATAATATTCCTACACTTAAATGTATTTTATTCAATTGAGTCCATTACTTATATTTTTGTTCAATTAACATGTTCAAATATTATGTTTTTCTTACCAATTGAATTCAATGAAATTAGCAATAAATTTAAAAATCAAAACATTATATTTTTTCAATTTTTAAAAATTTAAAGTCACCTAGGGATAAATACATTGTCAATAATAACTTGAATTTAAATTTTGCAATCTTTTTAATTGTCTCCCTAGTCACAATGCAATAAGAAATGAATTATATAATTTTTGTCTACAAACTTATTACATAAGAAAAAGCAAATGCAATGGACTCTAACAAGTAGTTTCCCCACTCCCCTCTAGCGATATATGTTGCACCCTTCATTAAAGTTAGGGATTGCTATTTATATTATTCATCCACTAAAGTGTATTTTATACAATTGAGTCCATTACTTGTATTTTTGTTCAATTAACATATTCAAATATTTTGTTTTTCACTCCAATGAAATACAACAATGTTAACAACAAATTTAAAAATCAAAACTTTGGATATTTTCAATTTTTAGAATGTCTTACAAGGATAAAAACATTGTCAATAATTAATTGAATTTAAATTGTGCAATTTTTTAATTGTCTCCTTTGCCACAATGCAATTTGAAATGACTTATATAATTTTTGTCTACAAACATATTACTTAAGAAAAAACAATTGCAATTGAATCTAATAAGTAGTTTCCCCACTGCCATGTAGACATATATGCTTAACACAATATTAAAACTTGAGATTACTATTTATAATATTCATATACTAAAGTGTATTTTATACAATTGATACCATTACTTATATTTTGTTCAATCAACTAATTCAAATATTATATTTTTCTCAGAAATAATATCCAATAGTATTAACAATTAATGTAAAAATCAAAACATTGCAGTTTTTCAATTTTCAGAATTTTAAAGTCTTCTAGGGAGCAAAAGCAATGACCTCAAATAAGAAGTTTCTCCACTCCCCTCTAGGGATATATGTTTTACCCATCATTAAAGTTGGGGATTGCTATTTATAATATTCATCCACTAAAGTATATTTTATACAATTTAGTCCACTACTTGTATTTTTGTTCAATTAACATATTTAAATATTATGTTTTTCTCCCCAATTAGATGCAACTCCATTAACAATAAATTTAAAAATCAAAATATTGCATTTTTTCAATTTTTATAATTTTAAATTCTTTTAGAGAAAAATGCATTGCCAATAATTAGTTGAATTTATATTTTGCAATTTTCTTCATTGTCTCCTTTGCCTTAATGTAATTTGAAATGATTTATATAATTTTTGTCTTCAAACATATTATTTAAGAAAAAGCAAAAACAATGGACTCTAATAAGAAATTTCCCCACTTCCCTTTAGAGATATATACTTCACCCATCATTGAAGTTAGGGATTGTTATTCACAATATTCATCCACTAAAGTGTATTTTATACAATTAAGTCCATTACTTGTATTTTTGTTCAATTAACATATTCAAATATTATGTGTTTTTCACCAATCAAATGCAATGACAATAATAATAAATTTAAAAAATCAAAACATTCGATTTTTTTAATTTTTAGAATTTTAAAATCTTTTAAAGATAAATGCATTGTTAATAATTAGTTGAATTTAAATTTTGCAATTTTCTTAATTGTCTCCTTTGCCTTAATGCAAATTGAAATGATTTCTATAATTCAAGTTTTCAAACATATTACTTAAGAAAAACCAAGATCAATGGATGCTAATAAGATGCTTCCCCACTGCCATGTAGAGATATATACTTGAAACAACCTTGAAGCTTAGGATTGCTATTTATAATATTCCTCTTGTAAAGTGTATTTTATACAATTCAGTCCATTACTTGTGTTTTTATTCAATTAACATATTCAAATATTATGTTTTCTCACCAATCAAATTCCACGACATTAAGAATAAATTTAAAAATCAAAACATTACATTTTTCAATTTTTAGAATTTTAAAGTGTTCTAAGGATAAATGCATTGTCAATAATCAGTTGAATTTAAATTTAGCAATTTTTTTAATTGTCTCCCTAGCCAAAATTTAATTTGAAATGATTTATATAATTTTTGCCTACAAACATATTACTTATGTAAAAGCAAATGCAATGGAGTCTAATAAGAAGTTTCCTCACTCCCCTCTAAAGATATATGCTTAACACAACATTGAAACTGAGAATTGCTATTTATATCATTTATATACTAAAGTGTATTTTATATAATTGAGTCCATTACTTGTATTTTTGGTCTATTAACATATTCAAATATTAAGTTTTTATCACTAATCAAATTCAACGACATTATCAATAAATTTAAAAATCAAAACATTGCATTTTTTCAATTTTTAGAATCTTAAAGTTTTTTTTGGGATAAATGCATTTTCAATAATCAGTTGAATTTAAATTTTTCAATTTTGATAATTGTCTCTTTTACCACAATGTAATTTGAAATGATTTATACAATTTTTTTCTTCAAACATATTACTTAGGGAAAAGCAAAAGCAGTGGACTCTAATAACAAATTTCACCACTCCCCTATAAAGATATATGCTTAACACATTGTTGAAGCTGGAATTGTTACTTATAATATTCATTTGCTAAAGTGTATTTTATACAATTTAGTCCATTACTTGTATTTTTGTTTAATTAACATATTTAAATATTATATTTTTCTTACCAATCAAAAGCCATGACATTAACAATAAATTTAAAAATCAAAACATTAGATTATTTCAATTTTTTGAATTTTAAAGTCTTCTAGGGATAAATGAATTGTCAATAATCAGTTGAATGTAAATTTTGCAATTTTCTTAGTTGTCTCTTTTGCCACAATACAATTTGAAAAGATTTATATACTTTTTTTTCTTCAAAAATATTACTTAAGAAAAAACAAAAGCAATGAAATCTAATGAAAAGTTTTCCCACTCCCTTATAGAGATATATACTTGACACATCGTTGAAACTGGGGATTGTTATTGATAATATTTATCCACTAAAGTGTATTTTATAGAATTAAGTCCATTACTAGTATTTTTGTTCAATTAATATATTCAAATATTATGTTTTTCTCACTAATGAAATGCAACGACATTAACTATAAATTTAAAAATCAAAACATTGCATTTTTTCAATTTTTAGTATTTTAAAGTTTTCTAGGGATAAATGTCTTGTCAATAATTAGTTGAATTTAAATTTTGCAATTTTTATATAATTTTTCTCCATTAACATTTTACATAAGAAAAAACAAATGCAATGGACTCTAATAAGAAATTTCTACACTACCCTATAAAGATATATGTTTAACATAACGTTAAAACTTGACATTGCTATTTATCATATTTAGCCACTAAAGTTTATTTTATACAATTGTGTCCATTACTTGTATTTTTGTGGATTTAACATATACAAATATTATGTTTTTCTCACCAATCAAATGCAACAATATTAACAAT
The DNA here is from genome assembly GCA_020141445.1 of Bruguiera sexangula. NCBI lineage: Eukaryota > Viridiplantae > Streptophyta > Magnoliopsida > Malpighiales > Rhizophoraceae > Bruguiera > Bruguiera sexangula. The sequence continues at coordinate 30,743 of JAHLGP010000110.1, read as the reverse complement.
AAATTTAAACATCAAAACATTGCATTTTTTCAAATTTTAGAATTTTAAAGTCTTCAAGGGATAAATGCATTGTCAATAATCAATTGAATTTAAATTTTTCAATTTTTTCAATCGTCTCCCTAGCCACAATGCCATTTGAAATGATTTATATAATTTTTGTCTACAAACTTATTACTTAAGAAAAGGAAAATACAATGAACTCTCATAAGAAGTTTCCCTACTCCCCTTTAGAGATATATGCTTCACCCATCATTAAAGTTAGGGATTGTTATTCATAATATTCATCCACTAAAGTGTATTTTATACAATAGAGTCCATTACTTGTATTTTCGTTTAATTAACATATTCAAATATTATATTTTTCTTACCAATCAAATGTCATGACTTTAACAACAAATTTAAAAATCAAAACATTGGATTTTTTCAATTTTTAGAATTTTGAGGTCTTCTAGGGATAAATCCATTGTTAATACTTAGTTGAATTTAAATTTTGCAATTTTCTTAATTGTCTCCTTTGCCTTAATGCAATTACAAATGATTTACATAATTTTTGTCTTCAAACATATTACTTAGGGAAAAGAAAAAGCAATGGACTTTAATAATAAGTTTCCCCACTCCGCTTCAGAGATATATGTTTGACACACCATTGAAGTTTTTGATTGCTATTTATAATATTCATCTACCAAAAGTGTGTTTTATACAGTTGTGTCCATTACTTGTATTTTTCTTGATTTTACATATTCAAATATTATGTTTTTCTCACCAATCAAATGCAACAACATTAACAATAAATTTAAAAATCAATACACTACATTTTTTCAATTTTTAGAATTTTAAAATCTTTTAGTGATAAATGCATCATCAATAATTAGTTCAAATTAAATTTTGCAAATTTTTTAATTGTCTCCCTAGCCATAATGCAATTTGAAATGATTTATATAAATTTTATGTATAAACTTATTTCTTATGAAAGAGCAAATGCAATGAACTTTAATAAGAAGTTTCTACACGCCCCTTCAGAGATATATGTTTCACCCATCATTGAAGTTGAGGTTGTTATTTATAACATTTATCCCCTAAAGTGTATTTTATACAATTGATTCCATTACTTGTATTTTTATTCAATTAACATATTGAAATATTATATTTTTCACACTAATAAAATGCAATGACATTAATAATAAAGTAAAAAGAAAAACATTGCATTTTCTGAATTTTTAGAATTTTAAGGTTTCTAAGGATATATGCATTATCAATAATTAGTTGAATTTAAATTTTGCAATTTTCTTCATTGTCTCCTTGGCCTCAACGCAATTAAAAATGATTTATATAATTTTTCTCTTCAAACATATTACTTGGGGAAAAGTAAAAGCAATGGACTCTAACAACAAGTTTCCCCACTCCCATCCAGAGATATATGCTTGGCACATCATTGAAGCTTCTGATCGCTATTTATAATATTCATCCATTAAAGTGTATTTTATACAATTGTGTCCATTACTTGTATTTTTCTTGATTTAACATATTCAAATATTATGTTTTTCTCACCAATCAAATGCAATAATATTAACAATAAATTTAAAAAATCAATACATTGCATTTTTTCAATTTTTAGAATTTTGAAGTCTTTTAGGGATAAATACATTGTCAATAATTAGTTGAATTTAAATTTTGCAATTTTTTTAATTGTCTCCTTAGCCATAATGCAATTTGAAATGATATATATAAATTTCGTGAACAAACTTATTACTTAAGAAAAAACACATGAAATGTACTCCAATAAGAAGTTTCCCCATGTCTCTCTAAAGATATATACTTCACACATCATTAAAGTTAGGAATGCTATTTATATTATTCATCCACTAAAGTGTATTTTATACAATTGAGTCCATTACTTGTATTTTTGTTTAATTAACATGTTTAAATACTATGTTTTTCTTACCAATCAAATGCCATGACATTAACAATAAATTTAAAAATCAAAATATTGGATTTTTTCAATTTTTACAATTTTGAAGTCTTCTAGGGTAAATGCATTGTTAGTAATTAACTGAATTTAAATTTTGCAATTTTCTTAATTGTGCTTTTTGCTATAATGCAATATGAAATGATATGTTATCTTCAAACATATTACTTAGGGAAAAGCAAAACATATGGACCTTAATAACAAGTTTCCCCACTCTCCTCTAGAGATATATGCTTGACACACCATTGAAACTTCTAGTTGCTATTTACAATATTCATTCACTAAACTGTATTTTAAACAATTGTGCCAATTACTTATATTTTTCTTCATTTAACATATATAAACATTATGTTTTTCTCACCAATCAAATGCAACAACATTAATGATAAATTTAAAAATCAAAACATTGCATTTTTTCAATTTTTAGAATTTTAAAGTCTTCTAGGGATAAATGCACTTTCAATAATCAGTTGAATTTAAATTTTGCAAATTTTTCAACCGTCTCCCTAGCCATAATGCAATTTGAATATATTTATATAATTTTTGTCTACAAACTAAAGACTCCTTGTTTGATGAAATTCAATGGATTCCATGTTCCAAGGGAGTATAGATGTGCTTGTTGCCATGAATATAGTTCCAATTGTTTATACACAAGCTATTTTCAACATCATTAAGTGTGAATGAGTAATTACAACAAAAATTGGAGCCTTGTTAGGAAGAAATGATGACAAGGTCTGTGTATTATGTAATTCAGCTGAAAATACTTGTAAGAAATGCTAGTCAACATCAAAGACTCCTTGTTTAATGAAATTCAATGGATTCCATGTTCCAAGGGAGTATCGATCTACTTGGTACCATGAATATAGTTCCAATTGTTTATACACAAGCTATTTTTAATGTCAGTAAGTGTGAACAAGGAATTACAACAAAAATTGGAGCTTTGTAAGGAAGAAATGAAGAGAACGTCTCTTTATCTAGTAATTCAGCTAAAAAAACTTGTAAGAAATGCTGGTCATCATGAAAGACTTCTTGTTTAATGAAATTCAATGGATTCCAAGTTTCAAGGGAGTATCGATCTGCTTGCTGCTATGAATATAGTTCCAATTGTTTGTACACGAGCTATTTTCAACATCATCAAGTGTCAATTAGTAATTACAACAAAAATTGGAGCCTTGTTAGGAAGAAATAAAGAGAAGATCACTTTATTGAGTAATACAGCTAAAACTACATGTAAGAAATGCTAGTCATCATCAAAGACTCCTTGTTTAATGAAATTCAATGGATTCCTTGTACCAAGGGAGTATAAATGTGCTTGTTGCCATGGATATAGTTCCAATTGTTTATACACATAATATTTTCAACGTCATTAATTGTGAATAAGTAATTACAACACAAATTGGAGCTTTGTTAGGAAGAAATGACGACAAGGTTTGTTTATTCAGTAATTCAGCTGAAAATACTTGTAAGAAATGATGGTCATCATCAAAGACTCCTTGTATGATGAAATTCAATGGATTTCATGTTCCAAGGGAGTATAGATCTACTTGTTGCTGTGAATATAGTTGCAATTGTTTATACATATGCTATTTTCAACGTCATTAATTGTGAATGAGTAATTACAACAAAAATTGGAGCCTTGTTAGGAAGAAATGATGACAAGGTCTGTTTATTCAGTAATTCAGCTGAAAATACTTGTAAGAAATGCTAGTCATCGTCAAAGACTCCTTGTTTGATGAAATTCAATGGATTCCATGTTCTAAGGGAGTATAGATGTGCTTGTTGCCATGAATATAGTTCCAATTGTTTATACACAAGCTATTTTCAACATCATTAAGTGTGAATGAGTAATTACAACAAAAATTGGAGCCTTTTCAGGAATAAATGATGACAAGGTTTGTTTATTCAGTAATCTAGCTGAAAATACTTGTAGGAAATGTTGGTCATCATCAAAGACTCCTTGTTTAATGAAATACAATGCATTCCATGTTCCAAGTGAGTATTGATCTACTTGTTGCCATGAATATAGTTCCAATTGTTTATACTCAAGCTACTTTCAACTTTAGTAAGTGTGAATGAGGAATTACAACAAAAATTGGAGCGTTGTTATGAAGAAATGATGACAAGGTTTGTTTATTCTGTAATTCAGCTTAAAATACTTGTAAGAAATGTCGGCCATCATCAAAGACTCTTTGTTTAACAAAATTCAATGGATTCCATGTTCCAAGGGAGTATCGATCTACTTGTTGCCATGAATATAGTTCCAAATGTTTATACACAAGCTATTTTCAACATCAGTAAGTGTGAATGAGTAATTACAACAAAAATTGGAGCCTTGTTAGGAAGAAATGATGACAAGGACTTTTTATTCCGTAATTCAGCTTAAAATGTTTGCAAGAAATGCTGGTCATCATCAAATACTCCTTGTTTAATGAAATTCAATGGATTTAATGTTCCAAGGGAGTATAAATGTGCTTGTTGCCATGAATATAGTTCCAATTGTTATACACAAGTTATTTTCAATATCAATAAGTGTGAATGAGGAATTACAACAAAAATTGGAGTCTTGTTAGGAAGAAATGAAGAGAAGGTCTCTTCATTCAGTAATTCAGTTGAAAAAGCTTGTAAGAAATGCTAGTCATTACCAAAGACTCCATGTTTAATGAAATTCAATGGATCCTAGGTTCCAAAGGAGTATCGATCTGCTAGTGGCCATGAATATAGTTCCAATTGCTTGTACACAAGCTATTTTCAACATCTTTAAGTGTGAATGAATAATTACAACAAAAATTAAAGTCTTGTTAGGAAGAAATGATGCCAAGGTCTCTTTGTTTAGTAATTCAATTGAAAATACTTGTAAGAAATGCAGGCAATCATCAAAAACACCATGTTTAATGAAATTCAATGGATTCCATGTTCCAAGGGAGTATAGAAGTGCTTGTTGCAATAAATATTGTTCCAATTGTTTATACACAAGCTATTTTGAAGATCATTAAGAGTGAATGAGTAATAACAACAAAAATGGGAGCCTTGTTAGAATGAAATGAAGAGATGACCTCTTTCTTCAGTAATTCAACTAAAAATACTTGAAAGAAATGCTTGTTATCATCAAAGCCTCCTTATTTAATGAAATTCAATGGATTCAATGTTCCAATGGAGTATCGATTTGCTTGTTGCCATGAATATTGTTCCAATTGTTGGTATACAAGCTATTTTCAACATCATTAGGTTGAATGAGTAATTACAACAAAAATTGGAGACTGGTTAGGATGAAATGAAGAAAAGGTCTATTTATTCAGTAATTCAGCTGAAAATACTTGTAAAAAATGCTAGACATCATCAAAGACTCCTTATTTAATGAAATACAATGGATTCCATGTCCCAAGGGAGTATAGATGTGCTTGTTGCCATCAATATAGTTCCAATTGTTTATACCCATGCTATTTTCAGCACCATTAAGTGTGAATGTGTAATTATAACAAAAATTGGAGCCTTGTTAGGAAGAAATGATGACCAGGTCTGTTTATTCAATAATTTAGCTGAAAATACTTGTAAGAAAAACTGGTCATCATCAAAGACTCCTTGTTTAATGAAATTCAATGGATTCAACGTTCCAAGGGAGTAGAGAGTGCTTGTTGGCATGAATATAGTTCTAGTTGTTTCTACACAAGCTAGTTTCAACATCATTAAGTGTGAATGTGTAATTACAACAAAAATTGGCGCCTTGTTAGGAAGAAATGAAGAAAAGTTTCTTTTATTTTGTAATTCAGCTGAAAATACTTGTAATAAATGCAGGTTATAATCAAACACTCCTTGTTTCATGTAATTCAATGGATTCCATGTCCCAAGGGAGTATAGATGTGCTTGTTGTCATGAATATAGTTCCAATAGTTTGTACACAAGTTATTTTCAACATCATTAAGTGTGAATGAGTAATTACACCAAAGATTGGAGCCTTGTTAGGAAGAAATGAGGAGAAGGTCTCTTTATTCAGTAAGTCAACTGAAAATACTTGTAACAAAGGCTAGTGATTATCAAAGACTCCTTGTTTAATGAAATTCAATAGATTCCATGTTCTAAGGGAGTATAGAAGTGCTTGTTGCCACGAATATTCATCCAGTTGTTTATACACAAGCTATTTTGAACATCATTAGGTATGAATGAGTAATTACAACAAAAATTGGAGCCTTGTTAGGAAGAAATGATGCCAAGGTCTCTTTATTCAGAAATTCAGCTGAAAATACTTGTAAGAAATGCAGGTCATCATCAAAGACTACTTGTTTAATGAAATTCAATGGATTCCATGTTCTAAGGGAGTATAGAAGTGCTTGTTGCTAAGAATATAGTTCCAATTGTTTACACACAAGCTATTTTGAACATCATTATGTGTGAATGAGTAATTAAACCAAATATTGGAGCCTTGTTAGGAAAAAATGAAGAGAAGGTCTCTTTATTCAGTAATTTAGCTAAACATACTTGTAAAAAATGCTAGTCATCATCAAAGACTCCATGTTTAGTGAAATTCAATGGATTCCATGTTCCAAAGGAGTATAAATGTGCTTGTTTCCATGAATATAGCTCCAATTATTTATGCACAAGCTCTTTTCAACATCATTAAGTGTGAATGAGTAATTACATCAAAAATTAGAGCCTTGTTAGGAAGAAATGAAGAGAATGTTTGTTTAGTTAGTAATTCAGCTAAAAATACTTTAAGAAAAGCTGGTAATCATCAAAGACTCCTTGTTTAATGAAATTCAATGGATTCAATGATAAAAGGGAGTATAGATGTGCTTGTTGCCATGAATATAGTTCCCGTTGTTTGTACACAAGCTAGTTTCTACATCATTGTGAAAGACTTGTAGGAAATGCTAGTCATTGTGAAAGACTCTTTCTTTAATGAAATTCAATGAATTCCATGTTCCAAGGGAGTATAGATGTGCTTGTTACTATGAATATGGTTCCAATTGTTTATACACAAGCTATTTTCAACATCATTAAGTGTGAATGAATAATTACAACAAAAATTGGGGCCTTGTTAAGAAGAAATGAGGCCAAGGACTCTTTATTCAGTAATTTAGTTGAAAATACTTGTAAGAAATGCATGTCATCATCAAAGACTCCTTGTTTAATGAAATTCAATGGGTTCCATGTTCCAAGGGGATATAGAAGTGCTTCTTGCCATGAATGTAGTTCCAATTGTTTATACACAAGCTATTTTCAACATCATTAACTGTGAATGAATACATATAGCAAAAATTGGAGCCTTGTTAGGAAGAAATGACACCTAGGAATCTTTATTCAGTAATCCAGCTTAAAATACTTGTAAGAAATGCTGGTCATCATCAAAGACTCCATGTTTAATAAAATTCAATGGATTCCAAGTTCTATGGGAGTATAGAAGTGCTTGTTGCCATGAATATAGTTCCAATTGTTTATACACAAGCTATATTCAACTTCAGTAAATGTGAATGAGTAATTACAACAAAAATTGCAGCCTTGTTAGGAAGAAATAAAGAGAACGTTCCTTTATTTTGTAATTCAGCTGAAAATACTTGTAAGAAATGCTAGTTATCATCAAAGACTACTTGTTTAATGAAATTCAATGGACTCCATGTTCCAAAGGAGTATCGTTCTACTAGTTGCCATCAATATTGCTCCAGTTGTTTGTACACAAGCTATTTTCAACATCACTAAGTGTGAATGAATAATTACAACAAAAATTGGAGCCTCGTTCGGAAGAAATGACGCCAAGGACTCTTTATTCAGTAATTCAGCTGAAAATACTTGTAAGAAATGTAGGTCATCATCAAAGACTCCTTGTGTAATGAAATTCAATGAATTCCATGTTCCAAGGGAGCATCGATCTACTTGTTGCCATGAATATAGTTCCAATTGTTTATACACAAGCTATTTTCAACATTAGTAAATGTGAATGAGTAATTACAACAAAAATTGCAGCCTTGTTAGGAAGAAATAAAGACAAACGTCCCTTTATTTTGTAAGTCAGCTGAAAATACTTGTAGGAAATGCAGGTCATCATCAAAGACTTCTTGTTTAATGAAATTCAATGGATTCCATGTTCCAAAGGAGTATCATTCTGCTAGTTGCCATCAATATTGCTCCAGTTGTTTGTACACAAGCTATTTTCAACATCACTAAGTGTGAATGAATAATTACAACAAAAATTGGAGCCTCATTTGAAAGAAATGATGCCAAGGACTCTTTATTCAGTAATTCAGCTGAAAATACTTGTAAAAAATGTAGGTCATCATCAAAGACTCCTTGTGTAATGAAATTCAATGGATTCCATGTTCCAAGGGAGCATTGATCTAATTGTTGCCATGAATATAGTTCCAATTGTTTATACACAAGTTATTTTCAACATCAGTAAGTGTGAATGAGTAATTACAACAAAAATTGTAGACTTGTTAGGATGAAATAAAGAGAAGGTCTCTTTATTTTGTAATTTAGCTGAAAATAGTTGTAAGAAATGCTAGTCATCATCAAAGACTTCTTGTTTAATGAAATTCAATGTATTCCATGTTCCAAAGGAGTATCAATCCGCTACTTGCCATGAATATAGTTCCAGTTGTTTGTACACAAGCTATTTTCAACATCATTAAGTGTGAATGAAGAATTAGAACAAAAATTGGAGCCTTGTTAGGAAGAAATGATGACGAGGTCTGTTTATTCTGCAATCCAGCTGAAAATACTTGTAAGAAATGCTGGTCATCATCAAAGACTTCTAGCTTAATGAAATTCAATGGATTCCATATTCCAACGGAGTATCGATCTACTTGTTGGCAAGAATATAGTTCCAATTGTTGATACACAAGCTATTTTCAACATCAGTAGGTGTGAATGAGTAATTACAACAAAAATTGGAGTATTGTTAGGAAGAAATAAAGAGAAGGTCTCTTTATTTGTAATTCAGCTGAAAATACTTGTAAGAAATGCTAGTCATGGTCAAAGACTCCTTGTTTAATGAAATTCAATGGATTCCATGTTGCAAGGGAGTATAGATGTGCTTGTTGCCATGAATATGGTTCCAATTGTTTATACACAAGCTATTTTTGACATCATTAAGTGTGAATGAGTAATTACAACAAAATACTCCTAAAAATACTTGTAAGAAATGCTGGTCATCATCAAATACTCCTTCTTTAAAGAAATTCAACGGATTCCATGTTCCAAGAGAGTCCCGATCTACTTGTTGGCGTAAATATAGTTCCAATTGTTTATACACAAGCTATTTTCAACATCAGTAAGTGTGAATGAGTAACTACAACAAAAATTGCTGCCTTGTTAGGAAAAAATAAAGAGAAGGTCTCTTTATTTTGTAATTTTGCTGAAAATACTTATAAGAAATGCTAGTCATCGTCCAAGACTCCTTGTTTAATGAAATTCAAGGGATTCCATGCTCCAAAGGAGTATCGATCTGCTTGTTGTCATGAATATAGTTCCAATTGTTTGTACACAAGCTATTTTCAACATCATTAAGCGTGAATGAATAATTAGAACAAAAATTAGAGCCTTTTTATGAAGAAATGATGACAAGGTTTGTTTATTCTATAATTCAGCTGAAAAAACTTGTAAGAAATGCTGGTCATCATCAAAGACTCCTTTTTTAATGACATTCAATGGATTTCATGTTCCAAGGGAGTATTGATCTACTTGTTGCCATGAATATAGTTCCAATTGTTTATACACAAGCTATTTTCAACAGCAGTAAGTGTGAATAAGTAATTACAACAAAAATTGCTGCCTTGTTAGGAAAAATAAAAGAACGTCTCTTTATTTTGTAATTCAGCAGAAAATACTTGTAAAAAATGCTAGTCATCATCAAAGACTCCTTATTTATTGAATTTCAATGGATTCCATGTTCCGAGGGAGTATAGAAGTGCTTGTTGCCATGAATATAGTTCCAATTGTTTATATACAAGCTATTTTCAACATCATTAAGTGTGAATGAATAATTATAAAAAAAATTAGAGCCTCGTTAGGAAGAAATGATGCCAAGGAATCTTTATTCAGTAATTCAGCCGAAAATACTTGTAAGAAATGCTGATCATCATCAAAGACTCCTTGTTTTATGAAATTCATTGGATTCCATGTTCGAAGGGAGTATCAATCTACCGGTTGGTGTGAATATAGTTCCAATTGTTTATAGAGAAGCTCTTTTCAACATCAGTAGGTGTGAATGAGTAATTACAACAAAATTGGATCCTTGTTAGGAGGAAATAAAGAGAAGGTCTCTTTATTTTGTAATTCAGTTGAATATACTTGTAAGAAATGCTAGTCATTGTCAAAGACTCCTTTTTTAATGAAATTCAATGGATTCCATATCCAAGGGAGTATAGATGTGCTTGTTGCCATGAATATGGTTCCAATTGTTTATACACAAGCCATTTTTGACATCATTAAGTGTGAATGAGTAATTACAACACAAATAGGAGGCTTCTTAGGAATAAATGATGACAAGGTCTTTTTATTCTGCAATTTAGCTGAAAATACTTGTAAGAAATGTTGGTCATCATCAAAGACTCCTTGTTTAATGAAATTTAATGGATTCCATGTTCCAAGGGAGTATCGATCTACTTGTTTATACATAAGCAATGTTCACCATCATTAATGTGCATGAGTAATTACAACAAGAATTGGAGCCTTGTTAGGAAGAAATAAAGAAAAGGTCCCTTTATTAAGTAATTCTGCTAAAAATACAAGTAAGAAATGCTAGTCATCATCAAAGACTCCTTATTTAATGAGATTTAATGCATTCCATGTCCCAAGGAAGTTTAGATGTGCTTGTTGCCATCAATATAGTTCCAATTGTTTATGCACAAGCTATTTTCAACATCATTAAGTGTGAATGAGTAATTACAACAAAAATTGGAGCCTTGTTAGAAAGAAATGAAGAGAAGGTCACTTTATTCAGTAATTCTGCTAAAAATACTTGTAAGAAAAAATGGTCATCATCAAAGACTCCTTGTTTAATGAATTTCAATGGATTCCATGTTCTAAGGGAGTATCGACCTGCTTGTTGCCATGAATATAGTTCCAGTTGTTTGTACATGAGCTATTTTCAACATCACTAAGTGTGAATGAGTAATTACAACAAAAATTGGAGCCTTGTTAGGAAGAAATAAAGAGAGGGTCTTTTTATTTTGTAATTCAGCTGAAAATACTAGTAACAAATGCTAGTCATCATCGAAGACTCCTTATTTGATGAAATTCAATGGATTCCAAGTCCTAAGGGAGCATAAATGTGCTTGCTGTCACGAATATAGGTCCAATTGTTTCTACACTAGCTATTTTCAACATCATTAAGTGTGCATGAGTAATTACAACAAGAATTGGAGCCTTGTTAGGAAGAAATGATGACAAGGTCTCTTTATTCAGCAATTCAGAACAAAATACTTGTAAGAAATGCGAGTCATCATCAAAGACTACTTGTTCATTGAAATTGAACGGATTCCATGTTCCAAGGGAGTATAGATGTGGTTCTTGGCATGAATATAGTTCCAATTGTTTATACACAAGCTATTTTCAACATCATTAAGTGTGAATGAGCAATTACAACAAGAATTGGATCCTTTTTTGGAAGAAATGAAGGGATGGTCTCTTTATTCAGTAATACAGCTAACACTACTAGTAAGAAAAGCTAATCATCATTAAAGACTCCTTGTTTAATGAAATTGAATGGATTCCATGTTCCAAGGGAGTATAGATGTGCATGTTGCCATGAATATAATTCCAATTCTTTATACACATGCTATTTTCAACCTCATTAAGCGTGAATTACTAATTACAACAAAAGTTGGGGCCATGTTGGGAAGAAATGCTGACAAGGTCTGTTTCTTCAGTAATTCAGCTGAAAATACTTGTAAAAAATTCTGGTCATCATAAAAAACACCTTGTTCAATGAAATTCAATGGATTCCATGTTCCAAGGGAGTATAGATGTGCTTGTTGCAATGAATGTAGTTCCTATTGTTTGCACACTAGCTGTTTTCAACATCATTAAGTGTGAATGAGTAATTACAACAAAAATTGGAACCTTGTTAGGAAGAAATGAGGACAAGGTCTGTTTATTCGGTAATCCAGCTGAAAATACTTGTAAGAAATGCTGGTCATTGTCAAAGACTCCTTGTTTAATGAAATTCAATGGATTCCATGTTCTAAGGTAGTATAGATGTGCTTGTTGCTGTGAATGTAGTTCCAGTTGTTTACACACATGCTTTCTTCAACGTCATTGACTAGGAATGAGTAATTACAACAAAAATTGGAGCCTTGTTAGGAAGAAATGCTGACAAGGTCTGTTTATTCAGTAATTCAGCTGAAAATACTTGTAGGAAATGCTAGACATCGTCAAAGACTCCTTGTTTAATGAAATTCAATGGATTCCATGTTCCAAGGGAGTATAGATGTGCTTGTTGCTGTGAATGTAGTTCCACTTGTTTATACACAAGCTATTTTGAACACCATTAATTAGGAATGAGTAATTACAACAAAAGTTGGAGCCTTGTTAGGAAGAAATGCTGACAAGGTTTGTTTATTGAGTAATTCAGCTGAAAATACTTGTGAGAAATACTGGTCATCGTCAAAGACTCCTTTAATGAAATTCAATGGATTCCATGTTCCAAGGGAGTATAGATGTGCTTGTTGCCACGAATATAGTTCCAAATGTTTATTCACATGCTATTTTTAACCTTATTAAGTGTGAATGATAATTACAACAAAAATTGGAGCCTTGTTAGGATGAAGTGATGACAAGGTCTGTTTATTTAGTAATTCAGCTGAAAATGCTTGTAAGAAATACTAGTCATCATCAAGGACTCCTTGTTTAATGAAATTCAATGGATTCCATCTTCCAAGGGAGTATAGATGTGCTTATTGCCATGAATATAGTTCCAATCGTTTATACACAAGCTATTTTTCAACATCATTAACTGTGAAAGAGTAATTACAACAAAAATTGGAACCTTGATGGGAAGAAATGAAGATAAGGTCTCTTTATTTTGTAATTCAGCTAAAAATACTTGTAACAAATGTTAGTCATCATCAAAGACTCCTTGTTTAATGAAATTCAATGGATTCCATCTTCCAAGGGAGCATAGATGTGCTTGTTGCCTTGAATATAGTTGCAACTGTTTATACACATGCTATTTTCAAAGTCATTAATTGTGAATGAGGAATTACAGCAAAAATTAGAGCCTTGTTCAGAAGAAATAATGACTAGGTCTGTTTATTCAGTAATTCAGCTGAAAATGCTTATAAGAAATGCTGGTCATCATCACAAAAACCTTGTTTAATGAAATTCAATGGATTCTGTGTTCCAAGGGTGTATAGATGTGCTTATTGCCATAAATGTAGTTCCAATTGTTTGTACACGAGCTATTTTCAACATCATTAAATGTGAATGAGTATTTACAACAAAAATTGGAGTCTTGTTAGGATGAAATGATGACAAGGTCTGTTTATTCAGTAATTTAGCAGAAAATACTTGTAAGAAATACTGGTCATCATCAAAGACTGCTTGTTTAGTGAAATTTAGTGGATTTGATGTTCCAAGGGAGTATAGATGGGCTTGTTGCATGCATATATTTCCAATTGTTTATACACATGCTATTTTCAATGTCATTAATTATGAATGAGTAATTACAACAAAAATTGGAGCATTGTTAGGAAGAAATGAAGAGAAGGTCTCTTTATTTAGTAATACAACTAAAACTACTTGTAAGAAATGGTAGTCATCATCAAAAACTCCTTATTTAATGAAATTGAATGTATTCCATGTTCCAAGGAAGTATAAATGTACTTGTTGCCATGAATATACTTCCAATTGTTTATACACATGCTATTTTGAATGTCATTAATTGTCAATGTGTAATTACAACAAAAATTGGAGCCTTGTTAGGAAGAAATGAAGAGAAGGTCTCTTTATTTTGTAATATAGCTAAAACTACTTGTAGGAAATGCTAGTCATCATCAACGACTCCTTGTTCAATTAAATTCAATGGATTCCGCGTTCCAAGGGAGTATAGATGTCGTTGCTGTGAATATAGTTTTTGTTGTTTCTACACAAGCTAGTTTCAACATTATTAAGTGTGAATGTGTAATTACAACAAAAATTGATACCTTGTTAGGAAGAAATGAAGAAAAGGTCTTTTTATTCAGTAATACTGGTACAATTACTTGTAAGAAATGCCAGCCATTACCAAAGACTTCTTGTTTAAAGAAATTCAATGTATTCCATGTTCCAGGGTTGTATAGATGTGCTTGTTGCCATAAATGTAGTTCCAATTGTTTACACAAGAGCTATTTTCAACTTCATGAAGTGTGAATGAGTAATTACGACAAAAATTGGAGCCTTATTAGGATGAAATGAAGAGAAGGGCTCTTTATTCAGTAATACAAATAAAACTACGTGTAAGAAATGCTAGTCATCATCAAAAACTCCTTATTTAATGAAAATCAATGGATTCCATGTTTCAAGGGAGTATAGATGTACTTGTTGCCATGAATATAGTTCCAATTGTTTATACACATGCTATTTTCAACATCATTAATTGTGAATGAGTAACGACAACAAAAATTGGTGCCTTGTTAGGAAGAAATGCTGACAAGGTCTGTTTATTCAGTAATTCAGATGAAACTACTTGTTAGAAATGCTAGTCATCATCAAAGACTATTTGTACAATGAAATTCAATGGATTCTATGTTCCAAGAGAGTATAGATGTGGTTGTTAGCATAAATATAGTTCCAATTGTTTATACACAAGCTATTTGCAACATCATTAAGTGTGGATGAGTAATTACAAGAAAAACTGGAGCCTTGTTAGGAAGAAATGATGAGAAGGTCTGTTTATTTAGTAATTCAACAGAAAATACTTGTAAGAAATACTGGTCATCATCAAAGACTCCTAGTTTAATGAAATTCAATGGATTCCATGTTCCAAGGGAGAACATAGTTCCAATTCTTTATACATATGCTATTTTCGAGGTCATTAATTGTGAACGAGTTTTTACAACAAAAATTGGAGTCATGTTAGGAAGAAATGAAGAGTAGGTCCCTTTCTTCAGTAATACAACTAAAACTACTTGTAAGAAATGCTAGTCATCATCAAAGACTACTTGTTCAATGAAAATCAATGGATTCCATGTTCCGAGGGAGGATAGATGTGCTTGTTGCCATGAAAGTAGTTCCATTTGTTTGTACACGAGCTAGTTTCAACCTCATTAAGTGTGAATGAGTAATTACAACAAAATTGTAGCCTTGTTAGGATGAAATGATGACAAGGTCTGTTCATTCAGTAATCAAGCTGAAAATGCTTGTAAGAAATGCTAGTCATCATCGAAGACTCCTTGTTTAATGAAATTCAATGGATTCCATGTTCCAAGGGAGTATAGATGTACTTGTTGCCATGAATGTAGTTCCAATTGTTTGTACAGGAGTTGTTTTCAACATTATTAAGTGTGAATGAGTAATTACAATAAAAATTGGAGCCTTGTTAGGATGTAATGATGACAAGGTCTGTTTATTCAGTAACTCCTATGGAAATACTTTTAAGAAATGCAAGTCATCATCAAAGACTACTTGCTCAATGAAATTCAATGGATTCCATGTTCCAATGGAGTATATATGTGGTTGTTTCCATAAATATAGTTCCAATTGTTTATACACAACCTATTTTTGACATCATTAAGTGTGAATGAGTAATTACAACAAAAATTGGAGCCTTGTTAGGAAGAAATGATGACAACGTCTATTTATTCGATAATTCAGCTGAAAATACTTGTAAGAAATGCTAGTCATCATCAATGAATCCTTGTTTAATGAAATCCAATGGATTTTATGTTCCACGAGATTATGGATGTGCTTGTTTCCATGAATATAGTTGCAATTGTTTATGCACAAGCTACATTCAACATCATTAAGTGTGAATGAGTAATTACAACAAAAATTGGAGCTTTATTAGGAAGAAATGAAGAGAAGGTCTCTTTATTTTGTAATTCAGGTAAAAATACTTGTAAAAATGATAGTCATCATCAAAGACTCATTGTCTAATGAATTTCAATGGATTTTATGTTCCAAGGGAGTATAGATGTGCTTGTTGCCATGAATATAGTTCCAATTGTTTATACACAAGCAATATTCAACATCATTAAGTGTGAATGAGTAATTACAACCAAAATTGGATCCTTGATAGGAGGAAATGAAGAGAAGGTCTCTTTATCCAGTAATACAGCTAAAATGACTTGTAAGAAATGCTAGTCAACATCAAAGACTCCTTGTTTAATGAAATTCAATGGATTCCATCTTCTAAGGGAGTATAGATGTGCTTGTTACCATGAATATAATTCCAATTGTTTGTACACATGCTATTTTCAAATTCATTAATTGTGAATGAGTAATTTTGACTTAAATTGGAACTTTCTTCGGAAGAAATAATGACAAGGTCTGTTTATTCAGTAATTCAGCTGAAAATACTTGTAAGAAATGCTAGTCATCATCAAAGACTACTTGTTTCATGAAATTCAATGGATTCCATGTTCCAAGCATGTATTGATGTCCTTGTTGCCCTGAATATAGTTTCAATTGTTTATACACGTGCTATTTGCAATCTCATTAAGTGTGAATTAGTAATTACTACAAAAATTGGATCCTTGTTAAGATGAAATGATGACAAGGTCTGTTTTTTTAGTAATTCAGCTGAAAATACTTGTAAGTAATGCCGATCATCTCAAAGACTCCTTATTTAATGAAATTCAATGGATTCCATGTTCCAAGGGAGTATAGATGTGCTTGTTGCCATGAATGTAATTCCAATTGTTTGTACACGAGCTGTTTTCAACATCATTAAGTGTGAATGAGTAATTACAACAAAAATTGGAGCCTTGTTAGGATGAAATGATGACAAGGTCCATTTTAGTAATTCAGGTGAAAATACTTGTAAGAAATGCTAGTCATCATCAAAGACTACTTGTTCAATGAAATTCAATGGATTCCATGTTTCGAGGGAGTATAGATGTGGTTGTTGCCGTGAATATAGTTACAATTGTTTATACACAAGCTACTTTCAACATCATTAAGTGTGAATGAGTAATTACAACAAAAATTGTAGCCTTGTTAGGAGGAAATGAAGTGAAGGACTCTTTATTCAGTAATATAGCTAAAACTACTTGTAAGAAATGCCAGTCATCATCAAAGACTCCTTGTTTCATGAAATTCAATGGATTCCATGTTCCAAGGGAGTATAGATGTGCTTATTGCCATGAATATAGTTCCAATTGTTTATACACATGATATTTTCAACGTCATTA
Source organism: Bruguiera sexangula (assembly GCA_020141445.1). Classification (NCBI taxonomy): domain Eukaryota; kingdom Viridiplantae; phylum Streptophyta; class Magnoliopsida; order Malpighiales; family Rhizophoraceae; genus Bruguiera; species Bruguiera sexangula. Next base: position 13,457 of record JAHLGP010000110.1, on the reverse strand, counting down.
ATTGTGAATGAGTAATTACAACAAAAATTGGAGCCTTGTTAGGAAGAAATGCTGACAAGGTCTGTTTATTCAGAAATTCAGTAGAAAAAACTTGTAAGAAATGCTTGTCATCCTCAAAGACTCCTTGTTCAATGAAATTCAATGGATTCCATGTTCCAACGGAGTATAGATGTGCTTATTGCCATGAAAACTATTCCAATTGTTTATACATATGCTAGTTTCAACCTCATTAAGTGTGAATGAGCAATTACAATAAAAATTGGAGCCTTGTTAGGAGGAAATGATGACAAGCTCT
>JAHLGP010000107.1:7180-34117 GCA_020141445.1 Bruguiera sexangula | reverse complement strand
CTAATCTTCCTAATTCTTTATTTAGTAATTTGTTAAACAAGTTTGTTGTTTCCTATTCATTTTGGATTTATATATACACTAATTTATGAAAAGAAAGAAACTAATTTAAGCACACAAATATATTAGAATAATACCCTATTTTTCCACATTTGTAGCAAACCATTGTCTTCTTTTTTAGCCGATCAAACATTTTATCCTTTAATTTTCTTTCCTTTTACCTTTTGAATAAAAGGCTTTTCTTTGTGAAAAAAGTTTATAAACCCTTTTATTTGTTTTAGGATAATGTATGGGTTGAAAGCCATTTGCTCACAAAAATCTCCTAAAGTCTTCTTGCCTTGAACCTTTCATACTATAATTGTTTATGCAATTTGATTTTATTACAAACTTTAACTCACTTAACTACTGCTTCAATAACTAATTCTCTATAGGTATAACTAACATAGTGAATTACCCCCAAATAATAGAATTTTAACTTATTCTTAACTCTTGTTGCGAATAGAGTATGTAACTTCGTAAGAAAATTTTCTTTCTAGAAAATATTCATGTCTTCTTTGGTAAAAACTTTAAAGATGAATACATCTTTATACTACCTAAAGTGAGACAAATTTGGGCATATTAGATTAATGAGTTGTTTATAAGTCTTATCTATCAATAAGTTGGTTATACCAATAAAATGATTGGTAATGGTATAGATCAATGTATCAACATAGTCTGAGAGTTAAATAGTTCATTTTGTTTTAACAGCCAAAAAGATTTGAGTTTCACTTCCTTGGATAAATAAAGATTTCACCAACTTTTAAGTTGTCAAATAAATTCACTAATGATAAATTTTGCTATCTAATAGTCAGAATTATCCTTAATTTTAACAACAGTTGCAAACATCATTATATAATATAGTAGAATGAGAATTTGATGTTTTGTCATTCCATCCAAATTCACTATACTATACTACTATCATCATATTGAACATAATTATATTATGGTTGTTCCTCTAATAAGAGGACTAAGAGTCTTGGTTTGGGGTAATACAATTTTGTTGGAAAAGGTCATTTTGTGAATATTCATACAATTTTTCTTGTAAAATGGAGATAGGTCATTTTCTATAGGATTTTGTTCAAATAAGAACATTACATGTATTTGCTTTATGTATTCTTCATCTTTATTTTGAATTGATTCATTATCTATTTCTATATCAATTTGTTCCTCTTTTCCTAGAATAATTGCTTCTTTTTCTTTTAATCTAATGCCTTTAAGTAATTTAATAACCTCATCAATTAGCTTTATTTTCTCAAGATTTTTACCAATCATAATCAACTTCTTCTAATGATAAGGGTTAAATAAAACCCTTTTTTCAACTTCTGCTTCATAATCTCTTTTAAGAGATATTTATTTGGCCTTTTGTTTAATACAAGTTAATTAAATACCCATAGATTGAAGGTAAAGATTAGTATAATTTCTCTGCTATATAACAACACTTGTTGTAGTTTTAGTTTTGTATCGAGAGATTATAACCTCACTTTCTTTTATCTTTAAGTTCAAATTTAAACAAGGACGCTAGATATTATTAACCTTTTTTCTTTTCTTAGTTATATATTCTTTATATGATTTTTTAAGAACCATACACTCTTATAGGGCTTAAAAGTTAGGAGAAGGTTTTCATTTGACTTTATAAACCTTCTCTAAGTATGTGAAAATATCAATAGCTTCCATTTCTACAATGTATTTTCTATAACATTTAATCCAAAGTTCTTGTTAACTTTGATTAAAAGTCATAAAAAACTATTTCTTCTTTAAGGTATTTTTAAGGGAGTAGTATTCCACCTTTTCCTTAACCTTAATAAAAGATGTAAGGACAAAATACTCTTATCCTCACCCTAATAACCCATATCAGATAAAGAACAAGACCTTGGTTTAAAAGCTTGACTAATGTTTTCTAGTGGTTCATTAACCACTAAAGTAAAAGTAAATAGGGGAAAGTCAACTTTATATTATGGCTATCTTATTTGCTCCATAGTTCTTCTTTTCCCTTCTAACTCTATACTACGTATGGAGAAGGTAGAAAATCTAGGTTTAACTTCTTATGATTTTCCTAGGTTTTATCTCATACTTCTTTATGGAGTAAATCAGATTTTGACATCTCCACCTTTGTATTCAATAACTTCTCCCATTTATTTAAAGGTTATAAAAAATGTTAGTCTAGTCGTATTTACTAAAAAGGTAGGTTGTAAGATAGCAAAAAATGTCCTTAATAAAGATGTTAAGAACATAGTCTCTAAACAAATCTTTACTAGATGGCAAGAAATACTTTTTATATTTGATTTTGAGATTGAGTTTATTAAAGGAAATTCAAATTCATTACTTGATTTCCTAACTTATGAAATTTTGCAAGGAACTATAAGATGAGTAAAAGGCCTCTTATACAAGGGCCTTGAACTCTAGCAAAGTTAATTATTTCACCGACTAAATATGAAAAAGCAAAAGAAGGTATTGGACTTCAATGTGTTCTTAGAATAAAAGGAGAAGTCATATTAGTAAGAACAAAAGTGATGGTCTCATCCTTTAAGAATTGAAGCTTTCAAACCTAATAAGAAAAGCTAGTTAAGATCAATGACTCCTTTATTTAATAGAATTTAATAAATTATGAGTACCAAAAGTTGAAGGATAAGCTTGTTGTAATGAATATAATATTTAGTGCAGATACAAAAGTTAATTTTTTGAGTAGGTGCATCATTGAAAGGAAAGGAGAAGTCATATTAACAAAAAATGAAGTGATAGGGTCAAATTTTAGGAATTGAATCATTCAATCTCTATATAAATCTAATAAATATCTTTTTTGTTTCACGGAATTCAATTGATTAAGAGTACTAAAAGTGTAAGGATGTGCTTGTCGCAATGAATATAATATTTAGTGCAGACACATAAGTTAATTCCATTATCATTTTGTGTTAATAAGTTCTTGGAATGGAAGGAAAATTCTTATTAGTGGGAACTATAGTGTTGTTCTTATACTGCAAGAATTAAACCTTTCAAACCCAATAAGAAAAGCTAGTTAAGATCAAAAGTCAACATTATGGTCATTTTATGTGAATATGTTCTTGCAATGAAAGGTGAAAATGACTCCTTTAAGAATTGGTTGTCTCATTCTTCAAGAATTAAACCATTCAAACTAGTAAAAAACCTAATTAAGATCAATGACTCTTCAATGGATTTATAATGTCAAAGATGTAAGATCGTGCTTTTTGAAATTAATATAATGTTTGGTGTATACCAAAAAAAAAGTAATTTAATGATCATTTTGTGTGAATTAATTTTTGTAATGAAAGGAAAAACCTTATTAGTAAGAAATGAAGTAATAGTGTCAACCCTTAAGAATTAAACCATTCAAACCTTATAAGAAAACTAATCAAGATCTCCAACTCCTTTGATTGATCCAATTCAATGGATTTAGAGAGTTAATGTTACAAGTATGTGCATATTGCATTAAATGTAACAACTTTGGCATCTTGAATCTATAATATTTCATCAAACAAAGGGATGATTTGTCTTGAATAGCTTCTCTTATAGGTAATGAATGGTTTAATTCCTGAAGATTGGGACCATCATTTCATATCTTACTAAACAAGTTTCTCCTATTGTTGCAATGACTCATTCATAATGTCTTAATTGATCTTTTTTACTCCAACCTTCTACAATTTTGATAACATAATTTTTTTTAGAAAAAAATTTCCTTGTTTATAAACATAGGAGGAAGAAGAAGAAGAAGGTAGATTCTAATTTTATAAATAATTATTATCTAAATTTTCATTAATAATTATCTCTTTATTCCTACTTCTACTAAGACTATTACTTCTAAAAAGCTGATTAGATTTTAGTCTATCCATATCTCATGGTCTCATTGCCAATGAATTGCACCACAATTCTTCATGCCTAATCACGGCTACACAAGCATAAAGGCCATGTGACTTAGGGTTTCAACTACTAGAGACATATAATTAAAACTTTATCAAGCCTTTAAAAAGTCTTAGGCTTTAATACCATTCTTATCTTTGTAGCATATAGGATATACACTAGAATTAAGTATAGTAAATAATAGGCATAAAAATATCTAGAAAACAATGAAATAAAATTACAACTTTCAAAATGAAATTAAACTTACAGAAACAAATTTGTCATTCCACACTAAATGTTACTACAAGCTTATATTACAAGTGGTATAAAAGAGTAGCAAGAAAGCAAGAGAGGAGAAAACTAAAGTAAAAATGGAAATTGGACTCTAATCTATTTCAACTCTACCCTAAGGTTCCTAGAGACCTCTATTTATACAAGAGAAAAAGGTAATAACATATAGAAGGAATCACTTTAATAAAGAAAAATTATTTGACTGGATGTTTTAGGTGGTTCATTAATCGTTAAAGTAGAAGTTAAGGAAGGAAAGTTAATTTCATATTAAGATTGATTAACCTACTCTCTTATTCTTCTAACACTTTCCAGTTCAGTAACTAGTATAAAAGAGGTAGAATATGTAGGGTTAACCTTTTCTTTTCCTTTTTCAAGATTTAATCTCATACTTTTAGATGGAGCAAGTCCAATTTTGGCATCCTCATCTTTGTCTTCAATAATTTCTTTCATTTGTCAATTCACTTATTTAATAGTAATCTATTATACTTATTTCCATTAATGTACAATAAACATTATATTTATTATGAAAAGTATATCTTTCACCTTTGATCTTCTTAATTCATTGAATTCCATCAAACAAACAAGGCATTGATCTTTATTATCTCTTTATTATCTTTTCTTGCCCAGTTTGAATGGTTTAGTCCCTTTACGAGGTTTAAACTTTTAGTTCTAAATGAAGTAAATCAGATTTCAACATCCCCTTTTTTAAATTCAATTACTTCTTCCATTTGTCTGTTAATTTGTTTAACCTAATGCCAAGCAATTGTTTTAGGAATCATAACATTAGATTTTGACCTATTACTTAAAAATAATGTAGTAGTCCCCTTACCAGCATATATTGTTGGAATTTCTTTAATTCCTAGAATGGTGATGCTCATAACCACATAATGTATCCTACAAATAAGGATTAGATTTTCTAAAATAGGCATCATATCAAATTCTTTGGTTTTGATATTCAAGCATAAAGCATACAACAAATTAGATTTGATAATGGTAAAGTAAAGTTCAAAAAACAAGAGAAGTAAATGGGTCCACCACTAAGAGTAGATTTGGTTACTATTAATAGGGAGTCATGAAAATGGTTGTCTTTTATCTCTAACACATATACATGTTGAGTTATTTAAACCTAATATGAATCAATAATGATCAGTGACTCTTTAGTTTGACGGAATTGAAAGGATTCAAATGACCAAACATGTGCAGACTTGCTTGTTGCCATAAATATAATGTTTATTAAGGACATAAAAGCTAATTTGAAGATCTTTTTTTTTTCTAATAAGTCCTTGGAATGCAAGGAGGAGCCTTGATAGGAGGAAATGAAGAGACAATCACGTTATTCAAAAATAAAACCATTGCATACTTTGACGTGCTTGTTTGGTACAAGGATAAAAGTTAATTTTGTGATCATTTTGTGTGAATGACTCCTTAAAACAAAAGGATAAGTCTTGCTAGCAAGAAATGAAATTATTGTTCTTTAGGAATTGAACCATAGAAAATTGGCAAGAAAACCCTAGAGACCTATACGACCATAACGGGTACCAAGGCAGCACAACTTAAGGTTTCAACAATGAGAAACATAATAATTTAAGCTATTATGTATTAACCTTTCAATTGTAGATGGAGAAAATTAGATTTTAACATTCCCATCTTTAAATTTAATTAATTCTTCTATTTGTTTGTTAACTTGCTTAACAAGTTCAACTACCTTTTCTAATATCTATTTTTCAGGTAATTTAACCTAATCCCAAGCAATTATTTTATGAACCATAACATTAGATTTTGAACCTATTAGTCAAAAAAAAAATGTATTACTTCCTTTATCAGCATATCTTACAAGATTTTTTTTAATTCCTAGAATGGTTGGAAATCTAGCAAAGAATTAGAATTTTCTTCAATAAACTCAATGTCAAAATCAAACATAGAAAGTATTCCTTGCTACCTGGCAGAGATTTGTTTAGAAGTGACATTTTTAACATAAGGATATCTTTTGTTACTTTACAATTTATCCTTAAAAGGAATTTCTAATTTAACAAATCACTTTCAAAATTTTTGATACATAGTGCAATAGCTAAGATTTCCTTTTTAATAGTAAACTAATTAATTGTAGCTCCTCTCCACACTTTTGAAGTGAAGCAAACTAATTGTTCTTTTGAAATCATCCTTTGCTTAAGGATTCCTCCATCACCCTTATATAATGCATTAGTTTCAACTATTTTAAAAGCATCAGGATAAGAAAGAGTTAAACATGGTAGTTCTATTGTTATTAATTTTTTTAACTACCTTTGTATGTTCATCCATCCACTTGAGGGGATTTTTTTTATAACCTTTTAAACAAAGACTTAGCATTATAAGTTACTTCTTTATAGAATTATGAAATATAATTTAGACATTCTAAAAATTTTTTCAATTGTTATTTTTCTCTAATTCCATTAGAAAATATAAAGGCAAACTCTAAAAATCATTTCAAACGGCATACCAAGAATATACAACTAAGAAAGGGAAAAGGATTATTAATGTTTACCCTTCTACACTTAACCTAAGTATTAAAGTATAAGATAGTAAGGTCATAGTTTCACCATATAATGCAAAATCATCTACAAATGTCAACATATAGTAAGGAAATTATACTAATCTTTATCTTTAATCTATAGGAAACTACCTTATCACAGATGAAGATAAGATTAAAGAAATAGCTCAAAAAACTTCAAGTACTCTCTTAAACTAGAGATAAAAAATAGGGTTTTATTTAAACTCATGCCATCAAAAGAAATAAAGTATAATATATTAGGAAAAAATCCTGAGAAAATAGAATTAGTACATAAAATAATCAAAAGATTAAAAAATCTTGGATTAAAAGAAAGTATGCTTTTGTATTAGGAAAAAAAGAACAAATTATGGAAGAAGAATTAGAGGTTGAGGATTATATAGAAAAAAATTTTAAAAATGTTCTTATTAGAACAAAATTTAAGTTAAAAGGATCTATCACCTCCGTATAACAAGTATGGAAATTAACAAGATAACTTTTAATAAAGTCCCTACAAAATTATATTATCCTAGACCAACTCTAGTCAACCTCTAATTAGAGGAACAATTTGGGTATAACTATATATAATATGATGATAGCAACATCATAGAATGAAATTTAGATGGAATGTATGAAAATCAAATTCTTGTTTTACTCTATTATTTGATGATATTTACAAAATCTAAAAGAGGTAATTCTAACCCCCAAATAGAGCATGATTTATAGTAAATGAGTTTACTAAACAGCTTAAAGGCTGGTGGAATTTTTATTTGTCTAATAAAGTTAAACCTTAATATTTAATACTTTTAAAATAGAGTATGGTATACAGATGATTGACAATGTTAATATATTGATTTATATTATTACTAACTATTTTATTGGTACAACCACTTTATTAGTAAAAAAGGCATATAAACAACTCATTAATTTAAGATACTCGAATCTATCTTACTTTAGGTGGTATAAAAATGTCTTTTTCTCTAAATTTTTTACTATGAAAGATAGTCAAAGTATTTTCTAGAAAGAAATATTTATATTAGGGTTACCTACCTTATTTACTAAAATAGCAAAAAATAGGTTAAAATCCTATTAGCTGCTAGGGTGGTAGTTAAAGGAGTTAAACTCTATAATGAAGTAAAATTGTGTAGGCAATTGCAGAATGAAAAAAGATAGGGTAAAAAGGTCTTAAGAGATTTCTATGAGCAAATGAAATAAAAGAGTTATTACTCTTGATTAGCTTTATTTACTTGGAGAAAATTGTATATTGTTTGGAATTTGAGACCGTCATCTAATTCGTTAGCATCATGGCTTTTTCTTTCATTAAAAGGAATAATTCACACCAAATGATCATGCAATTAACATTTATGTCTACATTGAACATTAATTTTGCTACAATATGCATGTTAGTACATATTGGTTACTTTAAATACATTGAATTTTATTAAACAAAGGATTCATTTATCTTCATTAACTTTCTACATAAAGATAGTGAAGTGAATAGTTCATTGCTTGAACAATGAAACCGTTACTTCAATTTCTAGCTAATAGGGCTTCTCCTTACTTGCCAAGGAATGATTCACACAAAAGAACCTTGAAATTAACTTAATTGTCTACATTGATCATCAATTTCATTACGAGATCGACACTATTATGTCTTAGGTAGTATGAATTCATTAAAGTGCATCTAATAAAGAAGCTGTTACTCTTAATAAGCTTTATTTATGATGAGATAATCATTCATTCTATTCCTTGAAACTTATGATTATCTTTTAATTAATTTTTCAATAGTACATCTTATTTAAATAGCCTAAATCCATTGAAGTCTATCAAATAAATGAATTGTTATTCTTGATTAGCTTTTTGTACTAGGATAGAATTGTTTATGTTGTTCCCACAGCCTTGTATGGGTTGTAATTGTTGTCAACTAGGGTTAAGTGTGCAAGAAAGTAAAGCCACATGGAAGGGCAAGAAAGTAAATCCGCCATGTAAGGGCAAAAACGTAAATCCACCACATAAGCCTTATTAGGGTTTCATGGAAGAGAGTATATAAAGGCCTTGGAAGACAAAACAAAAAGAGTGGGCCAACAAAATTGAATAAACGGCAACCCTACAACAACCGGCCAAATAGAAGAGAAAATAATATACCAAAAGGGAACCCCACCGTCGGCAAAAAAAAAGCAGAAAAAGAGGAGACGGCTAAAGGGGGGCTGAATGAAGAACAAAGGTCGAGAGAAGACGGCCGAAAAGAGAGCAAAATGGCAAGAGATCAGAAACGACACCACTGGGAAAGCAAACCAGAAACTTCACCACCAGGAGAGCAAACCAGAACGTGCGACCTCCTGCAAGGAAACCAGAAACACGTCCTGTAAGCAAACCAGAAACGCACAACCAGCAAGAGGAGAAATAAGAAAACAGACCACCTAGAAGAGAAGACAGCAGACCTGGTATCTGTGAGATCACCTGAAAGAGAAGACAGTAGACCTGGTATCTATGAGATCACCCGGAAGAGAAGACAACAGACTTGGTATCCGTGAGACCACCTGGAAGAGAAGACAGCAGACCAGAAGTGTGAGGCAGGCCAAAAGACGTGAACCAAAAAAACCAGTAGCGTGAGGCAGGCCAAGAGACGTGAAACGGCAGACCAGAAGCGTGGGTGTACATCAGGAGACAGCGTGAGACCAGAACGTGCAATGGCGTGACAGACCAGAAGTGTGAGGACAGGCCGTGAAACAGTAAGACCGTGAAATAGGAGACGGGTGAGACCGTGAGACAGTGAAAGCAGGAGCTGTGTGAGACAACCTAGAGAAGGAATTCGGCAAAGCATCGGAAAGAACTCAACATATTTCCAGATTTCTTCAAGAGAGGTTAGAGAGTGTTGCGGTGAACTTCTAAGTGGCAGTGGAGCAGCCTTTCAATTCAAGAGAGGCAAGACAAGTTAGAAGAAGGGTAGACACAATAAATGACACTCTTTGTATTGTACTTGCTTAGTAATTGCAATAGTGAAAGGAGCAGAAGATTAAGACATCCATTGTAATTGGAATTCTCAAGTATAGTGGATAGTCTTGGTAAGGGAGAGTCCCTACCACCGTGGATGTACGTCACATTGATGGAACCACGTAAATCTCGTGTGTCCTTAATTTGCTTTACGTTCTGTGTTTTGAATTGAGTTGTGAACGCAACTAAAGTATTAGTCAACCCATAACCTAACGAAGATCTAAACAAGAACATCTGAATTATCTATTAGGCAAGGTGTCTGAAAGGTGACTTTGGGGACTATTGTTATTAGTAGGTAGCAATAGATCTACCTTAGTCAAATCTGAAAAAGAGTTTACTTTTAAGAAGAGATTGAAGTTGTTCACTTACTTGCGAATTGCGAATTGTGGTTATACTAATTCATCCCCCCTCTCAGTATCATAAACTAGTAGATCCTAGGGTGAAGTTGGGAACTTTAATTGGTATCAAAGCACAGGTTCACCAGGATAAAGCTTAGCAGCTTGGTGTACTAGTTTGAAGAGCTCCAGAAGTTTTAACTTGTTCAGCATACTAAGAAATAAATGTTGGTACCAGCACCAGCACTACTTACAGCAAGAAGGTTCCAATCTTCAATGGAACCAACTACCATATGTGGAGAGCAAGAATGCAGGTGGTATTTGCAACCATGGGCATGAACATGGTGAAATCTGTACAGGAGGGTTTTGAGCCTCCAGAAGAAGGTAAAGATCCAACCCCAGAGGAATTAAGACAGTTTGAGATAAATGGGAAGGCCTCATATGTCATCATTTCAGCATTGACAGATGCCGAATATGCTAAAGTTATGGACTGCAAATCTGCCAAAGAGATATGGGACAGATTGCAGAAAGTCTATGAAGGTGATGGCAGAATGAAGGAGGCCAAGCTTCAAGTTCTCAAGGAGAGATATGAATCTCTCAGAATGCAGAAAAATGAGACAATCCAAGAGTTCTTCACCAGGGTTATTGATGCTGTAAATGATCTTAGAAGTCATGGGAAGAACAAGAAGGACTCATCTATTGTGAAGAAAATTCTAAGAATTCTGCCTGAGAGGTTCACCTCAAAGGTGGCCGCCATAGAGGAGAGTAGAGATCTCAATTCTATGTCACTGCATGATCTCCAGTGCAATCTCATTGCATATGAGATGAGAATAAAGTCAACTGAGAGCTCCTCAACATCAAAGGTATCAAAGGAGGCAGCTTTCAAAGTTATGAAACACTTGAAGATAAAAGAAGAGGAAGAATTATCCATTGAAGATGATGATGATGATGAGGAAGAAAGTGAAGGTGAAGTGTTGGCATACTTCACAAGGAAGTTCAAAAAGGGGTCTAAGAAGGGAAAAGGACAGTTGTCCTTGAGATGTTATCGTTGTGGACAGACTGAACACTTTGCTTCTCAGTGCAAAGTGAAATTTGATGATGAAGATGAGGATGGTGATGATGAGCAGAATTCAAAATGGAGAAGACCATCATTCAAGTCAAGGAAGTCCAGCAAGAAGACTGCTAACCCACAGAAGAAGAAGAGAGGCTCATTCAAGAGTTATGTGAGCCAGACAAAAGAAGCCGATGAGGAGGAAGATGTAGACTCATCAGATGAGCATGCCTTTATGGCATCAGCTCGATGTGGTAGTTCAACCTCTGAAGAGGAAGAGGAGATTGATGAAGAAGAACCAGATCTTGAAGCTGAGTTAGAAGCAACTTCAAAAGAGATAATCAGAAGGGGTAGAACCATAATAAAGTTGGAGGCCCATATAAAACAAGTTGAAGTAAAGATTGAGGAAGCAGAAAGTCAAAAGGATGAAATAAGGGCTGAACATATTGACTTGAAGAGAAGATTTGAAGAATAGATCAAAATATGTGAAGACCTTACTATAGAGCTTGACTCAAGGACTTCAACAATTGAAGAAATGGAGATAAAGTTGCTGAGACTTCAGCAACAACTCAAAAAGAGTGAAGAGAACTTGCAGAAGTTTGAAGTGATAGGAGAAACAAGCTCTGCAAGAGAAAAGAAGAATGAAGAGAAAGTGCAGCAATCTGATGCTACACTGCCTAAAGATAACGAGACATTGCCACAGAAGTTGAAAGTGAAGGTTAAGTCTCAAAAAAAAAAAGACTGATCTGTCAGGAACAGTAAAGGCTGAAAATAAAGAAGATTTGAAGAAGCAACCTAAGGTTGCAAACAAAAATGAAGAAAAGAAAGTCAACCAGCAAAGGGCTACGGCTGAACAGAAGAAGGTGACTGAAATGAAAGTCACACAAGCAAAGAAGCCAGCAACCTTGCCTACACAGTAAGTAATGAACAAAAGAAAACAAGCTGTGATTAGACCCAAGAAGAGGCAGTTTCAAGGTTACTGTCTTTATTGTGAAGTTTAGGGTCATAAGGCAAGTAAATGCTGGTAGAGAATGCTAGTATATGTCTCCAACTTGAGAAGATACGATGCTGCATACAGTGGGAGACAATACAAAATTCAGAGGAGAATACCTGTTGTGAGTTCTTGCACATACTGTAAAAGGCAAAGACACACTGACAAGGATTGTTGGTGGAAGCCCAAACCAATGGTTTCAAAGAACAAGTTTGCTATATTGGGAGATTTGGAATAGTGTGAAAGGTTCAGGTAGGATGGCCATAATGCCAAGAGATGCATGACACTTCTCCCTAAGTAAGAGAAGGCACTCAATGGCACAGTGAAAGCAATTAGTACAGTCAAAGCTAAGAAAAAGGAGAAAGCTATCATTAAGCCAGTTCAAAAGAAGGAATATAAAGTTAAAAGGGAGGTGGCTAATATAGCTGAAATTACACTAAAGGCTAACTACAAGGATAAGCAGTGGATCCTTGATAGTGAGTGCACTTCACACATGATAGGAGACAAGAGTAAATTATTAAAACTGAACAAGTCAAGAGAAGGCAAACTCAAGTTTGGCAATGATGATTCACTCAACATGGTCAAGGGTCAGTAAATATTGGAAAAGGAAAGCTGAAAGATGTTCTGCACATTGAAGGACTCAGATATAATCTAGCATCTATCAGCCAACTATGCAATGAAGATCATAAAGTGATATTCACAAAAATAGGTTGCCAAGTAAAGAGTAAAAAAGGCAATATTATTACAGCTGGGAAGAAAACAGCTGAAAATTTATATGTGATTGATGAGGACAAGACAAACAGCTATTTATTTACGAAAGAAGAAGAAAATCAACTCTGACATAGGAGGTTGGGACACTTAACACAGAAGAGCATGAGGAAGCTTACCACTACTCATGCAACTAGAGACATTCCAGACCTCAAGAGAGAGAGGGAGTATGTCTGCTTAGCATGCTCTAAAGGAAAACAGGTCAGAAAATAGTATAAGACCAAAGAGGTCAGTTTTGAAGTAATGCTTAACATTGTACATATTGATTTGTGTGGGTCAATGAGAACAAAAGGGTTGAATGGTGAGAGGTACTTCATCTTATTTGTTGATGATTATTCTAGAAGGACCTGCATCATACACCTCAAATACAAGTCAGAAGTTTTGAAATGGTTCTAGAGATACAAAAGATTGGCTGAAAATGAGAGTGGAAAGAAGATCAAATTATTGAGGTCAGATCAAGGCACTAAATTCACAAATGGAGCTTTTGAAGATTATCTTGAGAAGCATGGAATTCACCATCAAATGATAGCAACAAGAACACCTCAATAGAATGGGGTGGTAGAGAGGAAAAATAGAGTTATGGTTGAAATGGCAAGAACTCTACTATTGGAATCTAAGTTTCACACAAGATTTTGGACAGAAGCAACATTTACAGCCGTGCACCTATTGAACAGAGTTTTACTAAGGCCCAATACTAATAAGACTCTATATGAGCTATGAAGTGGAAAGAAGACAACAGCCAAGTATCTTAGAATCTTTGGCAGCCCATGTTTTGTGAAGAACAAGGAGCAAAACTTGGGAAAATTCCATATTAGGTCAGATGAAGGCATCTTTGTGGGATACTTAGCAAAGACAAAAGGTTACAGAATTTTTCTACATAAATTGGGAAAAGTGGTCACTTTCAGTGATGTGAGAATAGATAAAAACTGGAAAACAATGCATAATGGAGAAGCTGAGGATAGTGAAAAAGATGACTTTAAGATAGATGAAGAATTTGACCAACATGAAGAAGAGGGAAAAGAAGTAAGTTTAGACTTAGAGAAGAGTGAGTCTGAAGATGAAGAAAGAGATTCTCTTACAACTAAGACTGTGCAAGAGAGAAAGACAAAGAAGACATGGACCAATGCTCATCAAGGAAATCAGATAATAGGTGACCCATCAGCAGGAGTTACAACAAGAAGAAGAATTATGGGAGCTACTGCTTTACTCTCACAAGTTGAACCTAATTTTGTTGAAGAGGCTACACAAGACAAAGTCTGGGTCAAAGCTATCAATAAGGAGCTGGATCAAATCAAGAAGAATGAAACATGGGAGCTAGTCCCAAGACCCACTAACAATAAGTCATAGGAACAAAATGGGTGTTTAAAAATAAACACAATGAAGATGGCAAGGTGGTGAGGAACAAGGCTAGGCTGGTTTGCAAAGGCTACACTCAAATAGAAGGAGTAGATGTCAATGAAACTTTTGCACCAGTAGCAAGGTTGGAAACTATCAGAATGTTCTTAGCTTTAGCAGCACATAAGAGGTATAAAGTTGAGTAGATGGATGTGAAATCAGTTTTTTTGAATGGGCTCCTAAAAGAAGAAGTGTATATTGAACAACCCGATGGAGTACAAATCAGTGAGGATGAGACACATATATACAAGTTGAAGAAAGCCTTGTATGGCCTTAAACAAGCCCCAAGAGCATGGTACAGTAGGCTAGACGCATATTTGAGAAGGTTAAACTTCAGAAGAGGAACAGTTGATAATAACCTATATGTGTTCAACTCAAAGAAAGGCCAATTGATAACCATAGTATATGTAGATGACACCATCTTTGGAGGGGATCACTCTGAGCTATGCCAAGAATTTGCATAGAAGATGAATGAGGAATTGAGATGTCATTGATTGGAGAAATGACTTACTTTCTTGGATTACAAATAAAATAGTGTGAAGAAGGTATTTTTATTTCTCAAACAAAATATGCCAAAGAGATGCTAAAAAAGTTTGGCATAGAGGATAGCAGACTTGTCAGTACCCCTATGCCAGTAGGCTGCAAGTTAACAAAAGATCAGGAAGGAAGGAGTACAAGCCCTACAGAATATAGGAAGATGATAGGGAGCCTTTTGTACCTTACAACATCAAGGTCTGATCTCATACAAGTTGTGTGCATCGCCAACAGATTCCAAGTTGATCCTAAGGAATCTCATGTGTTGGCAGTGAAAAGAATCCTAAGATACCTTAAGGGGACACTGGAAATGGGCTTGTAGCATCCTGTCATGGATTCTGTAAAACTACGAGCATACACTGATACAAACTGGCTAGGAAGTATAGATGACAGAAAATCAACCAGTGGTTGTAGCTTCTACTTAGGTTCAAAGTGTGTTGCATGGCTAAGTAGAAAGCAAAATAGTGTTACTTTGAGCACAGCGGAGGCTGAGTATATGGCTGCTTGTGCAACATGTACTCAGGTGATATGGATGCAAAGACAATTGGCCAATTTAGGTGTTGAAGTGAAGTTACCAGTGAGTGTACTTTGTGATAATCAAAGTGCAATTGATCTTAGAAAGAATCCAGTTCAACATTCAAGGAGCAAGTATATTGACATCCGGTATCACTTTATCAAGGATCAAGTGGAAGAGGGCACAATTCAGTTGAAGTATGTTGGCACTAAAGATCAAATCTTAGATATTTTAACTAAACCTTTGTCCACAAAGTTGTTTGAAAAGCACAGAATGAGTCTATTTGTGCAAATGCCTCCTCAAGCCTGAAGTTCAAGAAAATCCTCCATCTCTACTTTGCAGGTTTTTCAAATTTGTAATTGGTTGGCAAAGGGGGAGAGAAGCAACAATGCAGGGGGAGCTGTTAAGGAAAGGGGAGTGCATATTTAGGGGGAGTTGTAATCCATCTGCTTCTGGATTATTACTCTAAGAAGATTATGAAGGACTATTGCATAATGGTTTTTGTTGTGAGTGTTGCCAACAATTACAAAGGGGGAGATTGTTGTTCCCACAGCCATGTATGGGTTGTAATTGTTGTCAACTAGGGTTAAGTGTGCAAGAAAGTAAAGCCACATGGAAGGGCAAGAAAGTAAATCCACCGCGTAAGGGCAAGAATATAAATCCGCCACATAAGCCCTATTAGGGTTTCATGGAAGAGAGTATATAAAGGCCTTGGAAGACAAAACAAAAAAGGTGGGCCAACAAAATTGAATAAACAGCAACCCTACAACAACCAGCCAAAAAGAAGAGAAAATAAAATACTAAAAGGGCACCCCACCGTTGGCCAAAAAAAAGGAGAAAAAGAGGAGATGGCCAAAGGGGGGCTGAACGAAGAACAGAGGTTGAGAAGAGACGGCCAAAAAGAGAGCAGAACGGCAAGAGATTAGAAATGACACCACCGGGAAAGCAAACCAGAAATGTCACCACCAGGAGAGCAAACCAGAATGTGCAACCTCCTGCAAGGAAACCAGAAACACGTCCTGCAAGCAAACCAGAAATGCACAACCAGCAAGAGGAGAAATAAGAAACAGACCACTTGGAAGAGAAGACAGCAGACCTGGTATCAGTGAGACCACCCGGAAGAGAAGACAGCAGACCAGAAGCGTGAGGCAGGCCGAAAGACATGAACTAGAAAAACCAGTAGTGTGAGGCAGGCCAAGAGACGTGAAACGGCAGACCAGAAGCATGGGTATACGTCAGGAGACGGCATGAGACCAGAATGTGCAACGGCGTGACAGACCAGAAGCGTGAGGACAGGCCGTGAAACAGTAAGACCGTGAAATAGGAGACGAGTGAGACGGTGAAAGCAGGAGCTGTGTGAGACAACCTAGAGAAGGAATTTGGCGAAACATCGGAAAGAACTCAATGTATTTCCAGATTTCTTCAAGAGAGGTTAGAGAGTGTTGCGGTGAACTTCTAAGCGGCAGTGGAGCAGCCTTTCAATTCAACAGAGGCAAGACAAGCTAGAAGAAGGGTAGACATAGTAAGTGACACTCTTTGTATTGTACTTGTTTAGTAATTGCAATAGTGAAAGGAGCAGAAAATTAAGACATCCATTGTAACTGGAATTCTCAAGTATAGTGGATAATCTCAGTAAGGGAGAGTCCCTACCACCGTGGATGTACGTCACGTTGACGGAACCACGCAAATCTTGTGTGTCCTTAATTTGCTTTACGTTATGTGTTTTGAATTGAGTTGTGAACGCAGCTAAAGTATCAGCCAACCCATAACCTAACAAAGACCTAAACAAGAACATCCGAATTGTCTATTAGGCAAGGTGTCTGAAAGGTGACTTTAGGGACTATTGTGATTAGTAGGTAGCAATAGATCTACCTTAGTCAAATCTGAGAAAGAGCTCGCTTTTAAGAAGAGATTGAAGTTGTTTACTTACCTGCGAATTGCAAATTGTGGTGATACTAATTCACCCCCCTCTCAATATTACAAACTAATAGATCTTAGGGTGAAGTTGGGAACTTTAGTTTATTATTGAGAATATGAGATCATTGGCTACTTCCTTGACTATAAGGATTGTGCTTTTGTTGCAAGGGATATTTCACACAAAATGATCATGTAATTAGCATCCATGTCTACACTAAACATTAATTTTATTGCAACATGAAAGCTCTAATGGTTAATCTGTTGGAACTCTAACAACTCCTCTTTAAAGCCATCGAATTTCATAATGGTAAAGCCATATCTTCTTTAAATAAGTAAATAAATAGATGGAAGAAGTTATTCAATACAAAGATGAAGATATTGAAATTCAATTTACTCCATAAAGAAGTATGAGATTAAACCTAGGAAAATCAAAAGAAGCTAAACCTAGATATTCTACCTTCTTCATATGTACTATAGAGTTAGAAGGGATAAGAAGAACAATAGAGCAAGTAATTCAACCACAATATAAAGTTGACTTTCCCCCATCTACTTTTATTTCGGTGGTTAATGAACCATTAGAAAACATTGGTCAAGCTTTTAAACCAAGGTCTTGTTCTTTATCTAATATGGGTTATTAGGGTGAGGATAAAAGTATAATGTCCATACATCCTTTAATAAGGTTAAGGAAAAGGTGGAACAATTATTTTACTCCCTTAAAAATACCTTTAAGAGGAAATAGTTTTTTATTAGTTTTAATGAAAGTCAACAAGAACTTTCAATCAAACTTCGTAGAAAATACATTGTAGAAATGGAAGCTATTGATATTTTCACATACTTAAAGAAGGTTTATAAAGTCAAATAAAAACCTTCTCTTAACTTTTAAGCCCTAGAAGAGTGTATGGTTCTTGAAAAAGCATATAAAGAATATATAACTAAGAAAGGAAAAAGGGTTAATAATATCCACCCTTTTTGCTTAAATTTGAACTTGAAAATAGAAGAAAGTGAGGTTATAGTCTCTCTATACAAAACTAAAACTACAACAATTGACTTGTATTGAACCAAAGGCCAAAGAAATATCTCTTAAAAGATATTATGAACTAGAAGTTGAAAAGAGGGTTTTATTTAAACCCCATATCATCTCAAGAAGTTGATTATAACATGCCTAGTAAAAATCCTAAGAAAATAAAGCTAATTAATAAGATTATTAAAATGCTTACAAGCATTGGATTAAAAGAAAAAGAAGCAATTATTCTAGGAAAAAAGGAATAGATTTATAGAGAAATAGATAATTAATTAATTCAAAAGAAAGACAAAGAATACATAGAGAAAATACATATAATGTTCTTATTTGAACAAACTCCTATAAAAAATAACTTGTCTCCTTTTTATGAGAAAAATTATATGAATATTTACAAAATGACCTTTAATAAGGTTCCAACAAAATTATATTACCCTAAACCAACACTAGTAGTCCTTTTATTAGAGGAACAACCAAAATATAGTTCTATCAAACAAAGGAGTCATTAATCTTGACTAGCTTTTGTTATTCGGTTGGAATGATTCAATTCTGGAAGGATGAGACCATTACATTAATTCCTCCTAATGAGGCTTCTCTTGTTGTTGCAAGGAATCATTCACACAAAATGATCATTAAATTTTGTGTCTGTAATAAATGCTATATTTATTATGATATGCATGTCTTTACGCCTTTGTTACTTTAAATCCATTAATTTCTATAACATTATAGAGTTATTAATCATGATTGAGTTTTATTACAAGGATTCAATAGTTTGATTCTTGAAGGATGAAACTGTCACATCATTTTTTGCTGACAATGCTTCTCTCTTCATTACAAGGATTCATTCACACAAAATGATCATGAAGTTAACTTTCGTGTTTAAATCAAATGTTAGGTTCAATGAGACAAACACATCCTTGTAACTTTGGCTCTTTGAATCCATTGAATTAGATCAAACAAAGGATTCATTGATCTTAGTTAGCCTTTTATTCTGTCATTGAATAGTTTAATATATGAAGGATGAGACAATCACTTTACTTCCTACTAATAAGGCTTCTCTATCTATTGTAAGTGCATAGTTATACAAAATGTTCATAAAATTAACTTAGTGTGCATACCAAATAATATATTCATTGTGACAAGTACGTCTTAACAACTTTGACACTATGCATCTTTTGAATTCCATTAGACAAAGAAGTTATTAATCTTTATTAGCCTTTCCAACTGGGTTTGATTCGTTCAACTCTTCAAGGATGAGACCATTACTCTAGTTCTTGCTAATAAGACTTTTCCTTTCATTATAAGGACTTATTCACATCAAATGATCATGAAATTAACTTTTATGACTAAACCAAACATTATATTCATTAAAATAAACATGTCCTTAAACCTTTTGATACTCAGAATCTAATGAATTCCATCAAACAAATGAGTCATTGATGTTGATTGGCTTCTCTTAAAGGAATTGAATGGTTTAATTCTCGAGGTTTGACACAATCACCTCATTTCTTGCTAATAAGGCTTTTTCTTTCTTTACAATGATTGATTTGTATAAAATTGACACTAAATTAACATTTGTATCTATAACAATTATTAATTTAATATGGCAAGCACATCCTTACAATATTAGTACTTTTAATTAGCTTTTCATATAAAGTTTGAGTGGTTCAATTATAAAGGGTGAGACCATTAATTTAATTCTTGCTAATAAGGTTTCTCCTTTCATTAGAAGGACTCATTTACATTAAATGATCACAAAATTTACTTTTATATTTACACCAAACATTATATCTAGTATGACAAGCATAACCTTACAACTTTGGCATTATGAATCCATTAAATTCCATCAAACAAAAGAGTCATTGATCTTGATTAACTTTTCTAGTTGAGTTTGAATAGTTTAATTCCTAAGGGATGAGATCATTACTTTAGTTTCTACTAATAAGGCTTATTCTTCCATTGCAAGGACTCATTCATACAAAATGATGATTTACTCCTATCTTTTAGAAATTTTTGTAAAAACCCTTACAATCACTTAACACATAAGCCCATTCAGCATACTCATACAATTAATAAAGTCTTGACCTACATTAAGGTATGCTTTGTCACCCTTCAAGCTCAAATTGGCTTCTTTGGCCAAAACTTGTTCGATCAACCTACTAAATGCCTCTTTCATCCATTTAGCTCCTAAACGTGTCACTAGCCCTTCATGAATGCTCAATGGATCCTTAGAAGACTTTTATGCATTGGCTCCTCTATGGATCTCATCATTGGTTTTACAACTAACCCATTCCTTGTCCTTTATATTTCAAAACTTCATAATGGGTCCAACTCACTAATTCCATTACTTTGTTGCCTTAACTCTTCACAATCACTCGACTTAGGCTAATATGGCATACTTATATAATTAATAAAGCCTTGGCTTGCATTAAGATATATTTTGTTACCCTTCAAGCTTGAATTAGCTGTTTTGGCCAAAATGTCTTTAATCAACCTATTAAGTGCCTTTTTCATTCTTTTAGCTCTAAAACATGTCATTTTCCCTTGTCAAATGCTTAATGGATCTTTAGAAGCCCTCCATGCATTAGCACCCCCATGAATATCATCATTCCCCTTCCCCTCAAAAGCATTCATCCTCGAATGATCACCTATATCAAAAGGAGAAAGATTAACTACATTAAATGTTGCACTCACATTGTACTCACAAAGAAGGTCCAGCTTATAAGTATTATCATTAATTCATGCCACCACGTGAAATGGACCATTCCCTTTAGGTTGTAGCTTTGAACACCGCTAACCTAAAAACCTTGTGAATATGCACCCAAACCTAATCACTAGGTCCAACACCCCCTCTTTTCACCCTTTATTTGTATGGAATGCATATTGCTCAGTTCATTGTGCAATTTTTTATTGCTCCTTTCACGCAACTTTTTCACCATTTTTACCTTATGTTAATCATTTAAACTAGCATACTCATCAATAGGTAAGGGCATCAAATCCAAAGGAGTTAAAAGATTAAAACCATACATAATTTCAAATGGAAAGGCACTAATAATAGAATAAACACTCCTATTATATGCAAACTCTACATGCAATAAACAATCTTCCCTCATTTTCAAATTCATGTGAATAATAGCATGCAGTAAAGTAGGAAGTGTTCAATTAACTATCTCGGTTTGCCCATCTATTGATGGATGGCAAATGGTCTAAAACAATAATTTAACACCTAACTTATCCCATAAAGTCTCCCAAAAGTAATTCAAAAACTTTGTATCACAGTCTGAAATAATACTTTGAGGCATGCTATGCAAGCGTACTACTTCTCTAAAGAACAATATTGCCACATTGCTCACATCATTTGTTTTGTGGCATAAGGTGAAGTGTGTCATCATTGAAAACCTTGTTTATATTTAATGACATAAGGAAAGGTCACAATGAATTAGACCCACTTGACATGTCTTTTGTTCAACTTCCCTTGCCCCTTTAAGTGTTTCAAGTGTTCATGGTCAGTATGGATGACAAACTCCATAGGCCAAAGGTAATGCTACCATGTCTCCAAAGCCTGTACTAATGCATACATCTCCTTCTCATAAGTGGGATAATTACAAGCTGCTCCACTTAGATTTTAACTAAAGTAGGCAATTGGTCACCTTTCCTGCATCAAAAGTAACTTAAATGCTAATACTTGAAGCATCACGCTTAATCTCAAAAGTTTTAGTAAAGTAAGGTAAGGCAAGTAAGGGTGCATAACTTAATTTTTCCTTCATTAAATTAAAAACCTTGACTTGATCACTACCCCACTTAAAGCCCACATTCTTTTTAACAACCTCAATTAGGGGTGCTGCAATTGTGTTACAATCTTTAACAAGAAGTCTATAGAAACTTGCTAGACCATAAAAACATGTACCTCATTAATTGATTTAAGTGTAGGCTAATCATGAATTGGCCTAACCTTTCTCTCATTAACCCTAATACCCCTAACACTCATAGCATAGCTATGAAATATGACTTGATCAATGCAAAAGGAACATTTTTTAAGGTTAGCAAACAATTTCTCAAAACGTAAAACACTTAGGATAGAATGTAAATGATCATGATACTTAATAAGTTTTTATTATAGATCAAAATATCCTCAAAATACACAATTGTAAATTTTCAAATGAATGTATGCAAAACATGATTCATCAATCACATAAAAGTGCTTGGTCCATTTGTGAGATCAAATGGCATAACAAGCCATTCATATAAATCATATTTAGTTTTGGAAGATGTTTTCCACTTATCTCCCTCTTTCATCCTAATTTGGTGGTATCTACTTTTCAAATCAATTTTATAAAAGGCACATAAACCATGAAATTCATTTAACTTGTCATCTAAACTAGGTATGGGATAGTGATACTTGATAGTGATTTTGTTGACCACTTGACTATCAATGCAAATCTCCCATCTTTTTTAAGCACATGTAATATTAGAATTGCACATAACTCATGCCCTCCCTCACATAGTTCATTACCATAAGCTCAACAACTTGCTTGATGATATCCATGGAGGAGCCCATGCATAAAGGGCTTCAAAGGATTCATTGAGCATTCATGAAGGGCCAATGATATGTTTGTAAATGTGCTAATTAAGGATATTTGCACCAAGTAACAAACAACATGAATTCAAGCTTGAAAGAGGACTAAGGCTTTGTTAATATAATTAGAAGTGCTTAATGGGTCAGGGTTAAGTAATAAAATCCACATAGGAGTCTCTTATAAAATTAGAATTTATAATAAAATATAAAATCCACATATGAGTCTCTTATAAAATTAGAATTTATAATAAAATATAAGTGTTCATATATTTTAAGAGTATATCATTGTCTCTACTTTTAGGGTCAAGGTTGTTACTTTAGCCTATAAATAAACTTAATTTCATTGTTAAAAAATATAGATCATTGGTGAAAAAAGGGTGAGAATTTTCTCTTTGGATTTTTCATTGAGCTTTGAGAACTTAACAAGATTATTATCTTATGGCCTTCTAACCCAACTTATCACTCACAAATCCCTTCTTTTTGAAGTTGGGCATCCATATCCTCAATATACCTTTGGTTCTTGTTCCTTTAAACATTAGGTCTAGGTTTATACCTTAAATTTGGTTTCCTTTGAACATTAGGACAAGGTTTTACTTTTATTAAACCTCATTTAACTTTCTTGAGATCTTAAATTCCTTGTTTTGCTTATAGGTTTCATTGTGCTCTTTAGGGCTTACGTCACTACTACTAATTACTCTCCATTTGAAATTGCGTATCGTTTTAATCTTTTGACTCTTTTGGATTTGATGACTTCACCTATTATTGAGTATAATAGCTTAGATGGTGAATACAAGCTGAAAATGGCAAAGAAGTTGCATGAGAAGGTGCAGTGACATCATTGCCTTTAAAGCTCCTTTGTCTCCTTGAGATTACTCCTATAGGCTAGTCAATTTAGAATTATTGCACTAAGGATGAATTTAATCTAATGTTCTATTCCTTTAATAATGGTAAACTAGTTGGTTCTTGGAAAAAAAAACATCATCAAATTTTTGCAAAAGAGAAGTTGTATCTCCTTCTCTATTTTTACAACATTAAATATTGAGGACTTACCTTCTTTTGATAAATAAAAATTCCACTAGTCTTTAAGCTATCTAGTAAAGTCATTTACTCTGATTCTTGCTATTTGGGAGTTAGAATTACCTCCTTCAAATTTTGTAGTAGTGACAACCTCATCATATAATGAAGTAAAATTAGAATTTGATTTTCTAACATTTCATCTAAATTCCATTCTATGATGTTGTTTGCATCATATTGCACATAATTATGCTTAGACAAATGGCACAAGGAATGGTATTAGATCCTTGAACTTAGTGGAACACTAATCTTCTAAGTAGTCAAAAGCTTAAAATCATCAATGTCTTATTGTTGAAATCCCATGTTATGTTGCCTTTATAGGTGTGTAGGGTTACAGCTTAAGATGTCGATAGTGATATGGTGAGACATGGATAGGTTAAGACTTGATTGATTGTTTAAAGGTGGTCATTTTTCTAGAAATAAGAATAAAGAAATAATAATTAATGAAAATTTAGATAATAATTATTTATAGAATTGGAATTTTCTTCCTTTATCTTCCTAATTTTATTAATAAGGAAGGCTTTTTTTTTTTCTAAAATTGATTGTGTTATTGAAACTATAAAATAAGTTTTACCCTTAACTCAGGGTTATTAAAACCATAGCATTAAAACTTGCTACTAGACTAAGTTTAAATAACTCAGTAATTATATGCGTCTGAGATAAAAAAGATAATTGCTTCCATGACTCTTTATTAGGATTAATTGAATCTACTCTTAGTGATGGACCTATTTGGTTCTCTTGTTCTCTAAATTTTACTTTATCATTATTAGAACCTAATTCGATGTATGCTTTATGTTTGGATATTAAAACTAAAGGATTTGATATGATGCCTACTTTAAAAATTGTAATCCTCATTTACATGATACACTATAAGGTTATGAATTTCTTAAAAATTAAGGAAATTCTAGCAAGATATGCAAATCAAGGGACTTCTACCTTGTTTTTGATAAATAGTTAAAAATCTAATCTTATGGTTCCTAAAACAATTACTTAGGATTAAGTTAAATTACTTGAAAAATTGGTCCTAAAAAAGGCCATTGAACTTGTTAAATAAGTTAATAGATAAATGGAAGAAGTAATTGAATTCAAGAATAGGGATGTCAAAATTTTATTAAGAAATGACATTAACAATATATTAAAAAATGAAAACATTGCATTTTTCAATTTTCAGAATTTTAGAGTCTTATGGAGATAATGTGTTGTTAATATTAAGTTGAATTTAAATTTTGTAAATTTCTTAATCATCTCCCTTGCCACAATGCAATTTGTAATGATTTCTATAATTTTAGTTTGCAAACATCTTACTTAAGAAAAAACAAATACAATGGACCCTAATAGGAAGTTTTCTAACTCCACTGTGGAGATATATACTTAACCCAACATTGAAAATTGTGATAGCTATTTATACTATTAATCCACAAAAGTGTATTTTATACAATTGAGTTCATTACTTGTATTTTTTCTGAATTAACATATTCAAATAATATATTTTTCACTCCATTTAAAATGAAAGGGCATTAACAATATATTAAAAAATCAAAACATTGCATTTTTCGAATTTTCAGAATTTTAAAGTCTTATAGCAATAAATGTGTTGTTAATAATCAGTTGAATTGAAATTTTGTAAATTTCTTAATTATCGGCCTTACAACAATGCAATTTGTAATGATTTCTTTAATTTTAGTCTGCAAACATCTTACTTAAGAAAAAGCAAATACAATAGACCATCATAAGAAGTTTTCCCACTCCCCTATAAAGATATATGCATGAATAAACATTAAGGTTTAGTATTCCAATTTGTAATATTAATCCACTAAAGTGTTTTTTATTCAATTGAGTTCATTACTTGTATTTTTGTTGAATTACCGCATTCAAATATTATGTTTTTCACTCCATTAAAATGAAAGGGTATTGACAATATATTAAAAAATCAAAACATTACATTTTTTCAAATTTCAGAATGTTAGAGTCTTACAGGGATAAATGTCTTGTTAATAACCATTTGAATTTAAATTTTGTAAATTTCTTAATTATCTTCCTCACCACAATGCAATTTGTAATAATTTATATAACTTTAGTCTGCAAACATCTAACTTAAGAAAAAGCAAATACAATGGACCCTAATAAGAAGTTTTCCTACTCCCTTATAGAGATATATGCAGGACCCAACATTGAAGTTTAGGATTCCAATTTGTAATATTCATCCACTAAAGTGTTTTTTATTCAATGGAGTTCATTACTTTTATTTTTGTTGAATTAACGTATTCAAATATTATGCATTTCACTCCATTTCAAAATGAAACGAAATTAACAATATATTAAAAAATGAAAACATCGCATTTTTTCAATTTTCAGAATTTTAGAGTCTTATAGGGATAAATGTGTTGTTAATAATGAGTTGAATTTAAATTTTGTTAATTTCTTAATTATCTCCCTCACCACAATGCAATTTGAAATGATTTCTATTATAACTTTAGTATGCAAACATCTTACTTAAGAAAAAAGAAATACAATGGACCATAATAGGAAGTTTTCTGACTCCCTTATAGAGATATATGTAGGGCCCAACATTGAAGTTTACTATTCCATTTTGTAATATTCATCTACTAAAGTGTTTTTTATTCAATAAGTCCATTACTTGAATTTTTGTTGAATTAACATATTCAAATATTATACTTTTCACTTCATTAAAATGAAAGGGCATTAACAATATATTAAAAAGTCAAAACATTGCATTTTTTGAATTTTCAAAATTGTAGAGTTTTATAGGGATAAATGTGTTGTTAATAATCAGTTGAATTTAATTTTGTAAATTTCATAATTATCGGCCTTGCCACAATGGAATTTGTAATGATTTCTTTAATTTTAGTCTGCAAACCTCTCACTTAAGAAAAAGCTAATACAATAGACCCTAATAAGAGGTTTTCCCACTCCCTCATAGAGATTATGCATTACTTAACATTGAAGTTTAGTATTCAAATTTGTAATATACATCCACTAAAGTGTTTTTTATTCAATGAAGTCCATTACTTGTATTTTTGTTGAATTAACGTATTCAAATATTATA
>JAHLGP010000103.1:0-16684 GCA_020141445.1 Bruguiera sexangula | reverse complement strand
GAAATAAACAAACCTTTATTTACATCTTATCTTTTTTTATTTTTATCTTAAATTATTATTTGCACTATTTTAAAAATATTTATAAGTTTCTAATGTATACACTAAACATAAAAAAATATGCTTCAACAAATTTTAAAGAAGAAATGCATGCAACAAGCTCCTGGGCTTGTATCGTACAACAGAGACCCTCACCTTAGAAGGACCGCCGCCGTTGCCGCCAAACTTTACTCTCTTCTCTGGGCCATTGGCGTCTTGCACGGTGAAAGTAAGGGAATCAATGACAACACCATGAACAATTATAATCTCCTTAATGTTGATACCTATTGGAGTCTCGATGGTCCCATTGCGTGAAGAAGCTTCTCTGCCCCAAGGTCGGAGACTAATGAAGCGGCCAGCCTGCACCTGCAATATATATGAGACACATATAGTTATATACCGACTCTTAAAATCGTAAAATCTGAACCCTTGAGAGGATTTAAGGAGCAGGCTAGGATGAAACCGGTTTCGTATAAAATCAAATACGCTGAATAAAGTTGTCAGCATATCCATAGAAGCCAGCGACTTTAGCATTCTCCAGTACCGGAAAAGAGAACTTGACAACGCCAGCGGCCTTATGTTCTATACTGTAGTCATAGCCAAAAGGTCCATATTTTCTCAAATTCGTGGTAAATGTCAGAGATGTGACATAAACGGCACCATTCGATGTCCCATATGCTCTTGATGTTAAATACTCATTGGCTGTGAACTCTAGCTGCAAGTATATATACATAAAATGCTTATCATATTTATTGGAAAAATGCATTTTTATCAAAAGAAATTTAAATCATGAGTATGTTTTAAAATAAAAAAAATGAATTTAAAAGTAATTCTTTTAAGAAACAAAAAAGAACAAAAAAAAAATTTAATTATGAATAAATTTTTCTTTTAAAGAAAGAAAAAAGTAAATCTAATTATATTTTTTTTCCTCCTTAAAAAGACAAAAAGAGGAATTTTTTATTTTTTTAAATTATTTTTTATTTTTTCTCTTATTTTCTTTAATTATAAGTATTTGCTTTATAAAAATTTCATATATATATATATAAATTATTAATATAAATTGTGTAAATTATAATACATATTAATTATAATTAAGTAAATTAAATAAAATATATATATATGTTTTCTCCTAATATACTAAAAAAAATTTACAAACTAACTATTAAATTAATATTAAATACTATAAATTTTAAAATTAATTAAAAAATTAAATTTTAAATTAAATATTTAAATATTACTAAAATAAAATATTATCATATAAATATTTTACTAGTTATCACAATATATATGTAACATACTTTGAGTGGGTTTTATAAAAAAAGGACAAGGACGTTCATTTGTGGGACGCTTACAGCACAAAGTTCGAAAAAATACTAAATTATGTGCAAAAATTGAGTTAAAAGCACAACAATATTATGCCAAAGTCTGAGAATTGTATATAATGTTGCCTTCATCACCTGACGAGTTATCAACACCGCTGGCACCGCCATATTTAAGGGTGATGATTGCCCCACTTGCGTCTTGGACAGTGAAGATAAGTGAATTAACAACAGACCCGATGGCAATTGTAATGGCCTTAATGTCCTCATCTTTTGGGATCCGAAAGCTCCAATTGTCCGCGTCAAGATCTCTGCCCCGCGGCCTTAGCTTGATGACAGGTTCTGCATTAGCCTGCACATGCAGTATAAAACTATGCATAGGTGCACGTGCATCAAATTAGATATCTTATTTGAATCTCTCTCCCTCTCTTTCTCTCACAAAAAAAAAAAAAAAAAAAACTTAATTAAGACTTTATGAGTTTAAGAAAACATTGTACCTTTGCCATAGGTATTGTATATCTGCCTTTGTGAATGTGGGAGGGGTGATATGTTGTTGAAGAAGAACATCCCTGACCTGAGGGGTTGAATTTATGGGCGACTATGGGTGGCATAGAGGCATGCTGTTGATAGCTTTGAAACATATGCAAAGACATACGACATGTGAAAATGACACTCGTAACCAATCATGAGACCAGAGAGGTTTCAATGAGGAATACATACTTTTCTTTTAAGAATAACATGGTGATCATAATATTTAATTACAAAACATTAGTTAACTTAATAATTATAAAATTGTTCCATTTTTCTTGCCTCTTTAGCTATGTTAAATGGGCAGGAACATTGATGCAATATGACACAAAGATAAAAACACATGTATTCTTAAAAGGTTAAAAGATTAAAATTAAGAGGTGAGTACCATAGTAAAATACATATTAAATAGAATATACAGACATATATAAATATTTTAAATGAATTTAAAATTTTCTCAACATATAATTTACAAAAATTATTATGTTATTTTATATTGTAAATATTATTTTTGTTAAGAACTTTAAAGTAACATATTATAGTTGAATGCAATATGATAATTTAAATAATATAAATGAAAGTAACTAGTATAATTAGTTAAATAAAAGATATTTATTGATTATAATTTTTATCGCCAAATTATTTATTTCTTGAGAAAGATTATTATTTGTATTACCCTTAAGATACACTAATTAAAAGCATTCAACGAGTATATTAACAATATTTTATATGTGTATAACAAGTGTTTGCCATGTGCCTCAAATGTGTTCAACACTTAAGTTTGATGTTTTTTTTTTTTTTGTATTGTTTTTATTAGACACATTTTGATATATACGAGATTTGTCAAATGAATATCTTATCTGATATATGTGTCTAATATGAGCACGAATCATTTTTAGAGTTTGTGCTTCAAAGCTCCTCTTACATCCATATTTTATTTTTGGTCTTTTAGCCCTTTAAGCATAGACTTTAGATTTTTTATTTTTTTTCTATTTTTCAAAGAGAAAGGAAGTTACATCATTTTTTGTGTTATAAATTCCCACCATTTTCTTTCTTTCTGTGTTTTCTTTTTTCTTTTAAAATTCTATTGAACAATCAAGCCTTTCCTTTCCCATGGTAAGCAGTTTCTTTGGCAAATATAATTTGATCTTTTCACTAATTAGCAACTTAGCAATTTAAGTTAAGTAATTAAGTCAAAATATTAACAAACAATTATGAATAGTATGATCAAATTTGATGTTCTCCTCAGACTTTGAGAAGAAAAGGAAAGTTATTAATAATAACTTTATTACACATATAAAGATGCAATAAAAATATTTGCTTGTTACAAAACTAAGCGCATTAATGGATACCATAATAAAAAGTATTAAATAGAATTAAACTAATACTTATTAGATGTTTTTTTCTTTAAAGTCACTTATTTGGTGTTGAAAATATCAATTGCACTCAATTTTACTAATTTTTTATTCTAGCATATTTGATTATGTGTATTCTTTGTGTATATCTAGACAATGGATCTATAGGTAAATTCTTGACATAAAGTGCCAATGTGTAGTGCAAAGTTATAAGCAAATATATAAATTTTTGGAAAGTTTAAGGGACACAAGAAATAAAGGCAAACATAGAGTATGGAGATAAAAATTTATTAAATAATATTAAAGTAATATTTAATTTAATGTATAGACATTAAAGTTAACATGTCTATCTTATACCACTTGAAATGAGAATTTAGTGGTAATTTAACATGTTTTTATCCAACCTTGGCTCATACCCCTCCTTTAAGGTGAGTGAACCTGAGAGTTTTAAATTCAATACGTCATAATTGAGTTAGGGAAGACCCAATTGAAGTTATCATTGTGAGAGTGGTGAATCCAGAGAGGATGAATCAGAAAGTAACAAGTGACTCCTAAATTAGATTGTAGGAATAATAATTAACATCCTTACAATGCTTTTTTTTTTCTTTTTTGAGTGAAAAAATTGCTTATCTTAAAAATCAACATATTGAACTCTTTATATAACACATATTCCCCCACTTCACGCAATTTTTTTAATTCTTTCAAGCATGTGCGGCCAAAATTATTTGCAATTAATTACTGTTGTGATTTATTATTTACTTAATTATTTAGTATACATGAGACATTGAAATTGATGAATTGTTTGCAACTTTAGCATGGTGACAGTGAAAATATTACATCAAAAAGAGCGTAAATATTTCAGCACAAATAAATATTTTATATCAAAAAATAAATTCAAATGATTATAATAATAAAAAAAAAGTTCAATGTAAGTATAAGCCATAAAATTGTGATGATATTGGAAAACATAAACGAAAAAGGAAAAAAACCAAACATACAATAAAAAAAAAAGTAAAAAAAAAAAAAAGTAAAACACGAGATGAGTTTAGGTGTTCTCTCGTTCATATAACGACAAAATAAAATAAATAATAAAATAATTCAAAGTGAAATTTTGGTTATTTAACTTATAACAAATAAAATTAATACAATTATCAATCAATGAACTAATAATATCAATTTAAAAGTTAAAATTTTGAATATATATACTAGAAAAGATTTTGATTTTTTTCCTTTTTTTGAATACTCTTACCTTGGGCAATTATCTGAAGGTTAGGTGAATTAATTGTGTCCTTAGTGATTTGGATATTAAAAATTTTGTCATTGGGCTTATTGGGTTAAAAAAGCCAATAAAATTTTGCACTTAACGCTGACAACATTTTGAGTCTGGAACCCACTAAAGAGAGATAAAGATAGGTCTAGGACAATGTTTACCATGATGTATAATAAGACGAACAACTTAATGGACATTGAATTTCTTGCTGGAAGTCACATTCAAATTCAATGGCTTGGTAACATATAATAAGGCAAACAAAGTTTATCATGATACTCTTATACTATTTTGCTTGGTAACATTTCTATGATATTCGTATAAGAATAGTATAAGAATGTCAGACATGGCAAAATTCGTCGCTTCAGAAAGTGATGGGCAAATAACAAGTGCTTTTGGTGCTTGTTTGTGGGCTGAGCTGGCTTGGTTACCCTTAAAGGTCCACGAGAGAGATAAAGTATGAAATGACTAATGTATATTAATGGAAATCACTAATGTACATATTCGCAATGAATGGTCCAGTCACGGTAGTCTAACTTGATCCTTAGAGAGATATGTACAAGATAAATATCACAAACAAAATTAAGATAATTTCGCCTTTTCTTTACAAATTTGTCATATTCTTATACTACGTAAATGCATAATAATGTATAGATGAGGGATGAAGTATTTACTTATCAAAAATATGAGGACAATATGTCAATGTTGAGGGCAAAATTTTATTAGCATTATAATCCAATAAGTCTAATGGCAAAAATTTTAATCAATAAATATATTTTATTCAAGTAATTTATTAGATAATTTAATTTATATTTGTTTTAATTATCAGGTTGTATTTAGTAATAATATATTTTTTAAAAGTTATTAACAAAAATACTATTTACAATATAATAGAACACAATAATTTCTTGTAAATTATATGTTAAAAAAATTTACAATTTTTTTAAAGTATTTATATATGTATATGTGTGTGTGTGTGTATTGAATCTAATATGTATTTACTATCATATTCACCTCTTAATCATAATGTTAACTTTTTAAGATTATATATATTTTCATATTTGTGTAGATATTTTATCAATATTTCTTAAGATTATATCATTTTAACTTAATTATTGTGATGAGATTTTATATTGATTCAATGAAAAATGAAGTTAATATTTTGAAAAATGTCATGATAATTATCAAGGTGTGACACAACCAATTAACTTTACCATAAAGCATATGGATATGGATTATTCATAAACTATAGATCCAAGTGTTCAAGAGATTTTAAGGTGTAGAAGGAATTTGTTTGGTTGATTCTTATTTTCTTAATTATCATGTTGCAATTAGTTATAATATATGCATTTATATTTAAACCCTTTTACGGGTATGCATGATAAAGTGGTTTGGGCTCTTAATTCAAGGTGTTTTACTAGTAAGGGAGCTTGTCAACATCTTTTGGACATTGAAAAGGATCAAGGTAGACTATCGTGACTGGTGATGATGATACTAATTTTGATGATCCAGTTACTTTGGTTAGAATCAATAATAATAGAAATAGTCAAAGAGATTTTAGGAAGTGAGACACTTATGAATGTGATTATGGTAGTATTAAAATGAAAATTTCTTTGTTCCAAGGGAAAAACAATCCTAAAACCTACCTAAAATGGGAGCAAAAGGTTAAGTTGGTTTTTGACTACCAAAACTAGTTTAGAGAGAAAAACGTAAAACTAATAGCTATTAAATTTACTGATTATATTATTATTTAATAGGACAACTTATTTTTACTAGGAAAAGGAATTGTGAGAAGCCTATTAATACATGAGAGGAGATGAAGACTATCAAGAGAAGGAGATTCATTCCTCAACATTATTATAAAGATTTGTACCAAAAATTGAAAGGGCTCATTCAAGGCACCAAAGGAAATAGAAATTGTCATGATTTGAGCTAATGTGAAGGAGGATTAGAGGAACAATAATGACTCAATTCTTATAAGGGCTTAATCAAGACATTGTCAACATGGTTGATTTATAGCATTATGTGGGGTTGAAGGACATTGTGCACATAATGATGAAAGTTGAGAAGCAACTCATATAGACATAGTTTACACAATTTTGATAGAATTTATGTTCCTCTTCATCTTGGAAGTCTAATTGGAACAAAAGGGAGGAGAGGGCTGATTACAAGCCCAAGGCCAAGTTTTACAAGAATATGGAAGTGAGTTCTAACCAAGAGAAAGGTAATTTTAATTTCTAACCTCATAAAAATAGATATGTTAAATGTTTTAAGTGTTTGGGAAGGTAACATATTGCATCTTAATGTCCAAATAAGCATACAATGATGTTACAAGGCAATGGTAATATTGAGACCAAAAGTGAGTCCAATAATGACTCTATGCCACCATTGCAAGGTGCAAGTGATGGAGAGGAGTATTTTGTTGAGAGAGATGTGGTGTTAGCTAGACGAGCATTTAGTGCATAAGCTAAGGAAGATGATAAAGTCCAAAGAGATAATATATTCCATACATAGTGTCATATCAAAGATAAGGTATGTAACATGATTATTAATATAGGTAGGTGTACAAATGTAGCTAACACTAATTTGGCTAAAAAGCTTAATTTAACTACCATGAAACACCCTAAGTCAAATAAGTTTCAATGGTTGAATAAATGTAGAAAGGTTAAGCTAAACAAGTAGGTGTTAGTATCATTTTCTATTGGGAGATTTATTGATGAGGTCTCGTATGATGCAGTACCAATGCATGCTAGGCATATTTTGTGAGGAAGACCATGACAATATGATCGATGAGTAATACATGATGGGGTTTAAGAATAGGTATTTTTTTGTAATAAATGATAAACCTTTTACTCTTATACCTTTGACATCTTGGTAAGTTTATAAAGATTAATTAAGAATTGAAAAAAAAAAATAGAGTGAGAGAAAAATAGGAATTGACGTTGAAAGGACAAAAAAGGAATAAAAAAGAGATAAGACTAAAAGAAAAGAATGAAAAGGGCAAAAAAGAAAATATAAGAGTTTGTATGTAAAAGAAAGTGATGTTAAAAGAACTTTCTATTCAAAACAACCTATGATTATACTTTTATATAAAGAGGTCTATTTTAATACTAATAAACTTAACTCTTTTTGCTTAGTGTTATTATTTCTCTTTTATAGGAATTTAATGATGTTTTTCTCTAAGAACCAAGTGATTTACCACCATTGAGGGGAATAAAACATCAAATTAAATTCATCCCTAGTGCAATAATTCCAAATCGACTGACCCATAATAGTAAATTTGAGGAGACAAAAGAGTTTCAAAGGCAAGTTAAGGAGTTTATGGAAAAGGGTTATATGATGGAGAGCATCAGTCTATGTGCAGTTATAGTATTACTTACACCTAAAAAGGATGGGATATGATGGATATGCATTGACTATCAAGTAGTCATTAAAATCACTATAAAGTATTGTGATCTCATATCTAAATTAAATGACATGATAGATGAATTACATGGTTCATATGTCTTTTCTAAAATTGATTTGAAAAGTGGATACTACCAAATTAAGATAAGAGAGGGAGACAAGTTAAAAATAACTTTCAAAACTAAATATAGTTTGTATAAATGACTTGTTATGTCATTTGGTCTCTCTAATGCATCAAGCACTTTTATACAATTAATGAATCATGTTTTGCATGCATTCGCTAGCAAATTTGTAGTTGTACATTTTGATAATATTTTGGTCTATAAGAAAATTTTAATTGAACATTATAATTATTTTTGTTCTATTTTAAACATTTTATGCTTTGAGAAATTATATGCTAACCTTAATAATGTTCCTTGTGCACTAATCAAATCATATTTCTTAACTCTATTATAAGTGCTAAGGTATTTAAGTTGACAAATAAAAGGTTAGGGCAATTCATGACTAGCCTATACCTAAACCAGTTAGTAATGTGTATAGTTTTCATGATCTTGTTAGTTTCTATAAACATTTTGTTACAAACTTTAACACCATTGTTACACCCTTAACTAAGGTTGTTAAAATGAACGCAAGCTTTAAATGGGGTAGTGATCAAGATAAGATTTTTAATTTGATCAAAGAAAAATAAAGTTATACATCCTTACTTGTCTTACCTAATTTTACTAAAACTTTTGAAATTGAGCATAATACTTTAGGTATTGGCTTTAAAGCTATTTTGATGTAAGAAAGGTGACCAATTGCCTACTTTAGTGAAAAATTAAGTGAAGTTGCCCTTAATTATCCACTTATGACAAGGAGATGTATGCATTGGTACAAGTTTTAGAAACATCACAACATTACCTTTGGCCCATGGAGTTTGTCATCTATACTAATCATGAATCCTTGAAACACTTAAAGGGGTAAGGAAAGTTAAACAAAAGACATGTCAAATGGGTCAAATTCATTAAGACCTTTCCTTACGTTATTAAATATAAACAAGGTAAGGAAAATGTAGTGGTTAATGCATTATCTTGATAGTATGCTCTTGTTTCTACTTTGAATGCAAAATTAGAATTTGAGTACATTAAAGAATTATATGCTAATGATCTTGATTTTGCTAATATTTACAAAACTTGTGACAAAAATGACTTTTGGGAAATTTTATAAATATGAGGGTTATTTGTTTAGAAAGAATAAATTTTGTATGCCTATAAGTTCTTTATAAGAGCTACTTATGCATAAGGCTTATTAGGGTGGTCTAATGGGTCATTTCAAAGTTAAAAAAATCCTAAATGTCTTGGTTAAGTATTTCTTTTAGCCACACATGAAACAATATGTTAAAAGGTTATGTAAAAAGTGCATAATATGCAAACAAACCAAATTTAAAGTTTTAACTTATGATTTGTACACTCCTTTACCTATACCTAACCAACTTTATGTTGATTTATTTATGGATTTTGTGATGAGTCTGCTATGATAAAAAAAGTATAGAGATTTTTGTATTTATTGTTGTTGACAAGTTTTCAAAGATGACACAAGTTTTCCTCTTTATTTAAAATTGTGTATAGTTTTAATCCTTTGACTCCTTTAAATTTGATGTCTTTTCCTATTAATGAGTATGCTAACTTAGATAGTGAATGCAAGGTGAAAATGGTGAAGAAGATACATGAGAAGGTGCAACAATAAATTACCCAATGAATGGAGTAGTACACATCTTATGCCAATAAAGGGCAACATGCATTTATTATAGAAAAGGAGAGTTTTGGAGGACTTTTTTTATAGGTACATAAAGTTCTTTTAAGACAGCACAAGGTAGAGAGAGAGAGAGAGAGAGAGAGACAATTGTTTTAGGCAAAAGAGATTTTTGGGACCAAAAGAATCTTTTTTGTGGGCCAAATTAATTTCTTTAAGCTGAGAGAGCAATAATTGTAACTAGGCAACACAAAAAGAGACAAAAGCATTTTTAACTGCCTAATAAAATATCATGGGCATTTAAGGCAACTCAAGTCATCATCAAATAACCAAAAATATGTATAGGCAACAACCCAAGTGGCGGAGATCCTCCCTTGGGTCAGCAATGTCAGGAATAAAGGTATCAACAATAGGATTACGAGACATTTGCATTTTCCTCCTATTGGCTTTGCACTTTTTAAGGATATAATCACATATAAATGACCTAAATTAAGCTCAAAATCATAATTTGGTTAATGAAATAACATCATAATCAGATACTAAAGGCAAGAGGTCTAATCAATGAATACTGTGTCACCGATGATCATTAAATAGGCACTAACAATTTACTTAACACAAAAAAGGGCAGTAACCACTCAACAGAAGGTAGATTGCCTACAAGCTAGAAAATCTCAATAAATCACCACACACACACAAAATCACAAAATTAATTAGAAAATATTTAGCTTGAGTGGAGAGTCTTTTAATCATCAATCTACCCTTGTATAAAGAGAAGGTAAAATGTTAGTACATTTTACTATTGTTTTTTTTTTCTATTTCTTTTCATTTTATGCTCAAAAGAGGTAAAGAAAAGACCTAAAATTGAATATTTTTAACTAAAAGAGTCTGCCAAAAAACTTGCTGCTAGCTTCTCCCAAAAAGCGCAATGGAGACACCTTTAGGGTCTTTGCAAGCTATGTATACCCAAAGGCAATACGACAAAAGGAGGTCAGGAAGCCCTTGAATCAACGAGTGACTCAAGACTAGCCACTATCCACCATCACCCGCATTGTTAGTCGATGTCGCACTAGCCTAAAACTATCACTGTTTGATGCAATGGGAGCTGATTTGTCAAATAGAAGCCACCATGCATTGAATGATGCCCTGTATAGTAGCGACCACTACCTCGAAGTTCAACACTAATGTTGCTTCCCTTCCTCCACACGATGGTTGTGGCTATCATTGCTGCTTGTGACTAGTACTGGTGAACTCACTAGGTTTCAATCAATCTAGTGGTGCCCTTTATGCACTAGTCAAAGACTGACAACTCTTTGCCACCAGTAGTCAACGCCCTCACCTACAACAATACCCAGTTCAAAAATTGGCCAAAAACACAATCTTTTTATAACAAATTTTGGCTTTCTCATCAGAAATCATACCTAAAAGCTATAATTGAAGTGGTTTTGAGACTAAATAAGTTAAAAATGAGCATCAAAATGGTCTGTACAGAAAAGGGAAGAGTTATGAATTTTAGTGGACAAAGAAACTAAAGGAGTTTGGAACTAAGAAGGAAGCCAAGAAAAATCAAACATGGGACCTTGTACCATCTTCTTCAACCTGTAAGCCTATTGGTTGCAAATGGGTCTTTTGTGTCAAACTTTATGCAAATGGCTCCCTTGAATGATACAAAGCTAGATTAGTCACAAAGGACTTTCATCAACAACAAGGAATCAGTTACAATGAAACCTTCAGCCTGGTGGTTACACATGTCACAGTTCACAGAGTCCTCATGATTGCATTCTCTAGGGGTTGGCAGCTACGACAACTCGATGTTAAGAATGTCTTTCTCCACAGTCATCTAACTGAAGAAATATTCATGGATCAACCACCATGTTTTGTTGATCCCCACCATCCCCATGACATCTACCATCTAAAACAATCTCTTTATGGCCTAAAACAAGTACCTCGTGTCAAGCACCATTGTCTCAGTAATTTTCTCATCTCTATTGGTTTTATACCTTCTTCAACTAACTCATCATTGTTCATACTGCATATAACACAATACAATATCTTCCTGCTCATTTATGTTGACAACATAATTCTTATAAGATCCCTTACAACACCATTATTTGCTCTTTTAGAGACTTTACAACAGGAATTTGCTATCAAAGACTTGGGTGAACTTAATTATTTCCTTGGGATTGAACTATAACGCACTTCAAATGGTATTCTTCTTCACCAGGAAAGATATACAATCGATCTTTTCACACAAGCAAAAATGTAGGATGCAAAACCTATCGCTACACCTTGTGTCTTTGGCTCAAATATTCCATCTATCCATTGCGGTGAGTTATTCTCAGATTTGACACTTTATCATAGCACTATGGGAGCATTGCAATATCTTACTCTCACTTGGTCCAACATTGTCTTTGCTATCAACATTGCTTGTCAATATATGCATGCACCCACGGAGATCCATTGGTAGTTTGTCAAACGCATACTACGCTTTATTCATGGCATGTAGCATCATGGCATCCTCTTTACCTATAACAACAATTTGCATCTTCATGCTTTTTTAGATGTAGGTTGGGTTAGAGACCACAACATTAGATGATCAGTTGGCAACTTCGGCATATTCCTTGGCTCCAATCTTATCTCATGGAGTTCTCATAAGCAACAAACTATCACTCGATCCACCACAGAGGTTGAATTCAAAAGCTTAGCTGACACAACTGTTGAACTCATTTAGATTGAAGCTCTCTTACATGATCTCGGTGTCTCTTGGCAAGGTCCTCCAGTTCTTTGGTGTAACATCTCTACCATCTATCTGACAAGGAACCCCATCTTTTATGCTTAAACAAAACATGTGGAAATTGATTACCATTTTGTATGAGAACGAATTGCCAAAAATTAATTGCATGTTCAGTACATCTCCCTTACAGATCAACTTATCGATATCTTCACTAAAAGGCTCTTTATGGCTCACTTTCAACTTCTGCAATCCAAGCTTACTATCCAATCCGCCACATCAACTTGTCATGGGGTATTCAAGGAAACGATCACATGTCCATTTTAAAGGAAATTGAAATTTGATAATAGAATATTTCATTCAGTTTTATTTGAATAATTTTTTTTGTCTATGTTGGTAGCTAAGTCTATTTTTTATTAATTGATCTAGTGAAATTACTAATTTTCTCAATTCAAATTATATTTGCAAATGTCATATTTTATAAAATAAGATAAGTCTAGATTTATCGTGAAACATGTGCCAAAACTTAAATTCAATGACCTTACGCACGAATTGTTTGTTTTTTTTTGGTCGTACTACCAGCACACACCAACATTGCAGAAAACAATCACTTATTTGTTGGATGAGTTTTTTGTTTCGCAACAAAATAATAATAATAAGAAATAAATAAAATAATATATATATATATTATTAATCTTATGAAATTATATTAGAGAATATCATTATTATTTTAATTTAATTATCTCATATAGAGAATTTACTATAATGAGGTTAGAAAACCTACTATCCTCTATGTTTGGGAGGGGCGACCATCCATAGATTCGAACTTAGCCGAAATGGGGGCAATTAAGCCACTCAATAAGTCGAATGGCATCAATAAATAATTATAATGTGCACCACTCATTAGCCATTAGGCTATCTCATTTATAAAGTGAAGATTGGTCAATTACATTAAGAAAGCTCACCCCTAATTCAAACCAAGCATTCTAGCCATACTAGAAGTCTTCGATTTGGGCTTTGAAATGTTATGTTCCTTCATCAACCAATAAAACAACAAAAAAATTCTTCATGATGAAGAGTTCCAATGCCTCAAGCTTGAAAACAACACCCATTTTCATATTCATCTGCCCATAGAAAGAAGAAGATTAGCCATTTAAGCACACAACGAATTTAGTTTCAAACAATGTCTACTACTTGGCAAGGAACTAACAAAGTTGCAAGACAGGCCAGCTCTCTCGCTTACCAATCCAACAAGACAGATAGTCGAGGATAAATAGCATATGAGTCTTACAAACCAGAGTCTTATGTCATGAATTCAGATAGTTCTCATTCAAGAAACTGTTTTGGGTTAGCTAAAACAGGTTACAAGGACAAATGGTCAAGGTATAGGATCAATCACTAGTCTTTCCACAATAACAACAACAACAACAACAACAACAATAACAACAACAACAAAAGAAAAAAAAGAGACTTACTCTAAATTCATGAAAACAATCTGGCAAGACAAGGACACAGGTAGTATGAAAGGAAATAATCATGTGTTATGATTTAGCTACAATTTCTCCATCAATTACTCAATCTTCATTAGCTACAATTTCTCCACCAATCACTCGATCTCTGTCAGCTTCTCCACCAATCACTTAATCTCCATCAGCTACAATTTCTCCACTAATCACTCACCAATCAAGATTAATTCTTTCTAGAGAAAATAGATTATAATTGTATCCCACATTAATGACGCAATCTTCATTTGCATTATAAAAAGGCATTACACTATACAACTAATGTATAGTCAAAAGTACATACAAAATTCTATCAGTGAAATACAATTTTCTTGTTGGCAATTGCCACCTAATTTTATCTTGTTAGTCCATTTCTTTTCATGGTATCAAAGTCATCTCTTGCGAAAGCATAAATGTCAAATTATTCAAATTCAGCCTTTAGACGATGCTTTTTCAGATGCAAATTGGGTTGAAGACCACGAGACTAGATAATCAGTTGGCGGCTTCAGCATATTCTTTGGCACCAATCTCATCTCATGGAGTTCTCATAACCAATGAACAGTTTCCCGATCCAGCACAAAGGCTAAATTCAAAAGTTTAGTTAACACAACTATTGAACTCATTTGGATTGAGGCTTTTTTACATGATCTCGGTGTCTTTTGGCAAGGTCCTCCAATTTTTTGGTGTGACAACATCTCTGCCATTTATCTGACAGGGAACCCCATCTTTCATGCTCGAGCAAAACACTTAGAAATTGATTACTACTTTGTACGAGAACAAATTGTCAAAAATCAATTGCATTTTCAATGCATCTCCACCATAGACCAACCTATTGATATCTTCACCAAAGGGCTCTCTACGGCTCACTTTTGACTTTTACAATCCAAGTTTACTGTGCATTCTGCCACATCAACTTGCGGGTTTACTGTGCATTCTGCCACATCAACTTGCGGGGGGTGTCAAATGAAACAATCACATGTCCTGATCTAGCAATAATATCTCCACCAATTGCTCAATCTTCATCAGCTATAATTTCTCCACCGATCGCTCAATTTCCATCAGCTTTCTCCACCAATTACTCAATCTCTATCAGTTACAATTTCTCCACCAATCAAGATTAATTCTTTCTAAAGAAAATTGATTATGATTGTGTCCTACATTAATGACACAATCTTCATTTGTACTATAAAATGGTATTACACTGTACAACTAATATATGGTTAAAAGAACGTATAAAATTATATTAGTAAAATACAATTTTCTTATTGGCAATTAAGACCTTATTTTATCTTGTTAGTCCATTTCTTTTTAGGTATTATCCCATAACAGTTTGGTTTAGTTAAGTGTGGAGTGTGGACAATCTTGTTTATCTTTACTTTCTTTTATCTCATTTTATCTGCGGAGGGAGATGTTTTTATTACAATAAATTTTGAATTTTTATTAGGTTTCGATAGATGGTGATCGGGTAAAAGTGTCTATTTTGCTATTCACTGTGTTTGT
Source organism: Bruguiera sexangula (assembly GCA_020141445.1). Taxonomy (NCBI): domain Eukaryota; kingdom Viridiplantae; phylum Streptophyta; class Magnoliopsida; order Malpighiales; family Rhizophoraceae; genus Bruguiera; species Bruguiera sexangula. The sequence goes on along the minus strand of JAHLGP010000103.1, from coordinate 1,313 downwards.
GTGTAGATTTCCAAGAACTAATGTTTGGTGAGTTCGCGTTGTTTTTAATTATTTGATCTATGTCAAATGGTCTTGTTGCAGAGTCTATCCGGCAATTTTACTTTCCATTTATTAATATTAGTCTGCTGGAGTATGGCAGCATGATAGAAATTTGTGGATCAAACGCTTATCAAGGTTCATTTTTATCACCGTTTTACAACGTCAGGCCCGGCCCTTTCCTCCACCGACTTTAATTTTCTTGCATATATATTTTTTGATAAAATGATACCCAGGCCCAGTCTCCAACCGACTTTCATTCCTCTGTATTGTAGAAAAAAACAGATGGTGCAAGGAGAAAAGTGAAAAATTTTGGGCCACCAAAAATCAATTGTTTTCTTGCACTCCGTTATTTCTGGTGCAGACTTCTCAGTGAGTGTTCCCTGCAGTACCCGTGACTAAGAAATGGGCCAATCCACAAGCTTCCAACTAATGTGGTTTTTTATAATTTCTTATGAATGATTGAGCATGTCTAGGCCCAAATTTAGGCAGCTTGACCCTAGCAAGTCAAGGTCAAGGTCAAGGTCAAAAACAAAAAAGTTGATGGTGCCTGCCAGCTGCCATACAAACCAATTTTCCAGGATAGAACCCGAAGAAAACGAAGAGGGAAGACTTGACTGTTGATTGAGACTCCGCTTTCTAATTGATGTGCTTTTCTATAATTTCTTATGAATACTTGAGCTCGTCTAGGCCCAAATTTACGCGGCTTGACCCTAGCAAGACAAGGTCGAGGTCAAAATCAAAAAAGTTGATGTTACCTGCCAGCTGCCATGCAAACCAATTTTCCATGAGAGAACCCGAACGAAACGAAGAGGGAAGACTTGACTCTTGGATTGTGGCTCTGTTTTCTAACTGATGTGCTTTTCTATAATTTCTTATGGATGTCTGAGCTTGTCCAGGGCCAAATTTACGCGGCTTGACCCTAACAAGTCATGATGAAATTAAACGATAATGACTTTTCTACTAACTATCATATTCGGACCAATATTCATGAGAGGACGTGAATGAAACAAAAATAAAAGACTTGGTTGTTTAACTGTGGTGATCAATAAATTATTGGTAAAATTAAGCAATTTGATGAATTTTAATTTTTTAAATTAAATAAATTAATAATGTTTTAAATTTATAATTTATACATATTATACTAAAAAATAATTAAATTTAAATCAAAATTTTCTTTATTTAGTATATGTATTATGAAATAAAATTTATTTTGAAAAAACATAATAATTAGTAATGAGAATTATAGTGTTAAAATTGTAAAAAAAAAAAAAAAA
>JAHLGP010000100.1:16054-55202 GCA_020141445.1 Bruguiera sexangula | reverse complement strand
ATGACTAAATGGTAACATTATTTAGCAATTAAGAAGAAAATACTTGTGAAAATGCTCGTCATCATCAAAGACTCATTGTTTAATGAAATTCAATGGGTTCCAAGTTCTAAGGGAGTATAGATGTGCTTCTTACCATGAATATAATGTTTGTTATTGGTATAAAAGCTATTTTCAAGATCCTTAAGTGTGAATGAGTTATAACAACAAAAAGTGAAGTTTTGTTATGAAGAAATGAAGAGACAGTATGATTATCAAGCAATTAAGAAGAAAAAACTTGTAAGAAATGCTAGTCATCATCAAAGACTCCTTGTTTAATGAAACTTAAAGGGTTCCAAATTCCAAAGGAGTATAGATGTACTTGTTGCCATGAGTAAAGCACATGTTGCTGGGTTACAAGCTATTTTGATGATACTCATGTGTGAAAGAGTTATTATAACAAAATGTGGAGCCTTGATGGGAAGAAAAGGAGAGATGGTCTCATTATTCAATAACTAAGAAGAAAATACTTGTAAGAAATGCTAGTCATAGTTAAAGACTCCTTGATTAATGAAATTCAATGGGATGCAAGTTCCAAAGGAGTATAAATGTGCATGTTGCTGGTATAGAAGCTCTTTTCAACATCCAAAAGTGTGAATGGGTTATTACAACAAAAAGTGGAGTCTTGTAAGAGGAAATGAAGAGATGGTTCCATTATTCATCAAAGAAGAAAATACTTGTAAGAAATGCTAATAATCATCAAAGATTCCTTATTTACTGAAACTGAAATTGTTCCAAGTTTTGAAGGAGTATAAATGTGCTTGTTTCCATGAATAATGTGCATGTTGTAGGTATAAAAGCTATTTTCAAGATCCTCAAGTGTGAATGAATTATTTCAACTAAAAGTGGAGCCTTAATGAGAGGAAATAAAGAGATGGTCCCAATATTCATCAATTAAAATGATAATACTTGTAAGAAATGCTAGTCATCATCAAAGACTTCTTGCTTAATGAAATTCAATGGGTTGCAAGTTCCAAAGGAGTATAGATGTGCTTGTTGCAATGAATAAAGTGCATGTTGCTTGCATAGAAGCTATTTTCAAAATCCACAAGTGTGAATGAATTATTACAACAAAAAGTGGAGCCTTAATGAGGGGTAATAAAGAGATGGTCTCATTATTCATCAATTAAGAAGAAAATAGTTGTAGGAAATGCTAGTTATCATGAAACACTCCTTATTTAATGAAATTCAATGGGTTGCAAGTTTCAAAGGAGTATAGACGTGTTTCTTTCCAAGAATAAAGTGCATGTTCTTGGTATAGAAGCTCCTTTCAAGACCCTCAAGTGTGAATGAGTTATTACAATGAAAAGTGGAGCCTTGATGGGAGGAAATGAAGAGATGGTCTCATTATTCAGCAACTAGTAAGAAAATACTAGTAAGAAATGCTAGTCATCATCAAAGACTCCTTATTTAATGAAATTCAAGGGGTTGCAAGTTCCAAAGGGGTATATATGTGCTTATGGCCATGAATAAACTGCACATTGCTGGTCTAAAAGCTATTTTCAAGATCCTAAAGTATGAATGAGTTATAACAACAAAAAGTGGAGCCTTGATGAGAGGAAATAAAGAGATGGTCCTATTATTCATCAATTAAGAAGAAAATAGCTGTTGGAAATGCTAGTCATCGTGAAAGACTCCTTGTTTAATGAAATTCAAAGAGTTGCTAGTTCCCAAGGGGTATAGATGTGCTTGTTTGTTGCCAAGAATAATGTGCATGTTGCTGGTATATAAGCTATTTTCAGGATCTTCAGGTGTGAATAAGTTATTACAACAAAACATGGAGCCTTGATGGGTGGAAATGAAGAGATGGTCCCATTATTTATCAATTAAGAAGAAAATACTTATAGGAAACGTTAATCATTATCAAAGACTCCATGTGTAATGTTACAGAAAGGGTTCCAAGTTCCAAAGGAGTATAGATGGACTTGTTGCCATGAATAAAATGGATGTTGCTTGTAGAGAAGCTATTTTCAAGATCCTCAAGTGTGAATGAGTTATTACATCAAAAAGTGGAGCCTTGATGACATGAAAAGAAGAGATCGTCCCATTATTCATCAATTAAGAAGAAAATACTTGTAAGAAACGCTAGTCATCATCAAAGACTCTTGTTTAGTGAAACTAAAAGGGTTCCAAGTTCCAAAGGGGTATAGATGTGCTTGTCGCCATGAATAAAGTGCATGTTGCTGGTATAGAAGCTATTTTGAAGAACCTCAAGTGTAAATGAGTTTCTATAACCAAAAGTGGAGCCTTGATAAGAGGAAATGAAGAGATGATCCTATTATTCATCAATTAAGAAGAAAATACTTGTAAGAAACGCTAGTCATCTTCAAAGACTCCATGTTTAATGAAACTAAAAGGGTTCCAAGTTCCAAAGGAGTATAAATGTGCTTATGGCCATGAATAAAGTGCACATTGCTAGTATAAAAGCTATTTTCAAGATCCTAAAGTATGAATGAGTTATTACAACAAAAAGTGGAGCCTTGATGAGAGGAAATAAAGAGATGGTCCTATTATTCATCAATTACGAAGAAAGTAGTTGTTGGAAATGCGAGTCATCGTGAAAGACTCCTTGTTTAATGAAATTCAAAGGGTTGCTAGTTCCTAAGGGGTACAGATGTGCTTGTTGCCAAGAATAATGTGCATGTGGCTGGTATAGAAGCTATTTTCAAGATTCCATTGTGTGAATGAGTTATTATAACAAAAAGTGGAGCCTTGATGGAAGGAAACATAGAGATGGAACCTTTATTTATCACATAAGAATAAAATACTTGTAAAAAACGCTAGTCATCGTCAAAGACTCCATGTTTAATGAAACTAAAAGGGTTCCAAGTTCTAAAGGAGTAAAGATGTGCTTGTTGCCATGAATAAAGTGCATGTTGCTGGTATATAAGCTATTTTCAAGATCCTCAAGTGTGATGTGAGGAAATAGAGAGATGGTCCCATTATTCATCAATGAAGAAGAATCTATTTGTAACAAACACTTGTTATCGGCAAAGACTCCATGTTTAATGATACAAGAAGGGTTCCAAGTTCTAAAGGAGTATAGACGTATTTCCATGAATAAAGTGCATCTTGCTGGTATACAAGCTGTTTCCAAGATCCTCACGTGTGTATGAGTTATTACAATAAAATGTGGAGCCTTGATGGGAGGAAATGAAGAGATGGTCTCATTATTCAGCAATTAAGAAGAGAATACTTGTAAAAAATGATAGTCATCGTGAAAGACGCCTTGTTTATCAAAATTCAATGGGTTGGAAGTTTCAAAGGGGTATAGATGTGCTTATTGCCATGAATAATGTGCATGTTGCTGGTATATAAGCTATTTTTAAGATCTTCAGGTGTGAATGAGTTATTACAACAAAACGTGAAGCCTTGATGGGAGGAAATGAAGAGATGGTCCCATTATTTATCAATTAAGAAGAAAATACTTATAGGAAACACTAATCATCATCAAAGACTCCATGTGTAATGTTACAAAAAGGGTTCCAAGTTCCAAAGGAGTATAGATGGGCTTGTTACCATGAATAAAGTGGATGTTGCTTGTAGAGAAGTTATTTTCAAGATCCTCAAGTGTGAATGAGTTATTACATCAAAAAGTGGAGCCTTGATGACATGAAAAGAAGAGATGGTCCCATTATTCATCAATTAAGAAGAAAATACTTGTAAGAAACGCTAGTTATCGTCAAAGACTCCATGTTTAATGAAACTGGAAGGGTTTCAAGTTTGGAAAGAGTATAGATGTGCTTGTTACCATAAATAAAGTGCACATTGCTGGTATAGAAGCTATTTTTAACATCCTCAAGTGTAAATGAGTTATTACAACAAAAAGTGGAGCCTTTATGAGAGGAAATGAAGATATGGTCCCATTATTCATCAATTAAGAAGAAAATAGTTATTGGAAACGCTAGACATTGTAAAAGACTCCTTGTTTAATGAAATTCAAAGGGTTGCTAGTTCCAATGGGTTATAGATTTGGTTGTTGTCATGAATAAAGTGCATGTTACTGGTATAAAAGCTATTTTCAAGATCCCCAAGTGTGAATAAGTTATTACAACAAAAAGTAGAGCCTTGATGGGAGGAAATGAAGAGATGGTTCCATTATTCATCAATTAAGAAAAAATATTTATAAGAAACACTAGTCATCGTCAAAGACACCATGTTTAATGATATAGAAAGGGTTCCAAGCTCCAAAGGAGTACATATCTACTTGTTGCCATGAATAAAGTGCATTTTGCTGGTATAAAAGCTATTTTCAAAATCCTCACGTGTGAGTGAGTTGTTACAACAAAAAGTGGAGCCCTGATGGGTGGAAAAGAGGAGATGGTCTCATTATTCAGCAATTAAGAAGAAAATACTTGAAAGAAATGCTAGTCATTGTTCGAGACTCCTTGTTTATTGAAATTCAATAGGTTGCAAGTTCCAAAGGAGCATAGATGTGCTTGTTGGCATGAATAAAGTGTATGTTGCTGGTATCAAAGCTATTTTCAAGATCCCCACAAGTGAATGTGTTATTACAACAAAATGTGGAGCCTTGATGGGAGGAAATGAAGAGATGGCCTTATCATTTAGCAAATAAGAAAAAAATACTTGTAAGAAATGCTAGTTATCATCAAAGACTCCTTATATAATGCAATTTAAATGGTTGCAAGTTCCAAAGGGGTATAGATGCACTTGTAAGAAACACTAGTCATCATCAAAACTCCATGTTTAATGAAACTGGAAGGTTTCCAAGTTCCAAAGGAGTATAGATGTACCTGTTGCCATGAATAATGTGCATGTTGCTGGCATAGATGCTATTTTCAATATCCCCATGTGTCAATGAGTTATTATAAAAAAATGAAGAACCTTGATGGGAAGAAATGAAGAGATGGTCCCATTATTCATCAATTAAGACGAAAATACTTGTAAGAAAAGCTAGTCATTGTCAAAGACTCCATGTTTAATGAAACTGAAAGGGTTCCAAGTTCAAAAGGAGTATAGATGTGCTTGTTGCCATGAATATAGTGTAGGTTACTAGCATAAAAGCTATTTTCAAGATTCTTAAGTGTGAATGAGTTATTCCAACAAAAAGTGGAGCTTTGATGAGTGGAAATGGAGAGATGGCCCCATTATTCCTCAATTAAGAAGAAAATAATTAAAAGAAATGCTAGTCATTGTCAAAGACTCTATGTTTAATGATACAAAAAAGGGTTCCAAGTTCCAAAGGAGTATAGATGTGCTTGTTGCGATGAATAATGTTCGCATTGCTGGTATAGAAGCTATTTTTAGGATCCCTATGTGTTAATGAGTTATTAAAACAAAAAGTGGAGCCTTAATGGGAGGAAATGAAGAGATGGTCCCATTATTCATCAATTAAGATGAAAATAGTTGTCAAAAATGCTAGTCATTGTCGAAGACTCAAAGTTTATTGAAACTGAAAAGGTTCCAAGTTCCAAAGGAGTATAGGTGAGCTTGTTGTCATGAATAAAGTGCATGTTAATGGCATAGAAGCTATTTTCAAGATCCTTAAGTGTAACTGAGTTATTACAACAAAAAGTGGAGCCTTGATGAGCGGAAATATAGAGATGGTTCCATTATTCATCAATTAAGAAGAAAATAATTGTAGGAAATGCTACTTATCATGAAGGGCTCATTGTTTAAAGAAATTCAAAAGTTGCTAGTTCCAAAGGGGTATAGATCTGCTTGTTGCCAAGAATAATTTGCATGTTGCTGGCATAGAAGCTGTTTTCAAGATCTCTATGTGTGAATAAGTTATTAGAACAAAAAGTGGAGCCTTGATGGGAGCAAATGAAGAGATGGTCCCATTACTCATCAATTAAGAAGAAAATACTTGTAGGAAATGCTAGACATCGTCAAAGACTCCTTGCTTAATTAAACTAAAAGGGTTCAAGGTTCCAAAGAGTATAGATGTGCTTGTTGTCATGAATAAAGTGCATGTCGCTGGTATAGAAGATATTTTTGAGATTATCAAGTGTGAATGAGTTATTACAACAAAAAGTGGAGCCTTGATGGGAGGAAATGAAGAGATGGTCCCGTTATTCAACAATTAAGAAGAAAAAACTAGTAAGAAATGCTAGTTTTCATCAAAAACTCCTTATTTAATGACATTTAAAGGGTTGCAAGTTCCAAAGGGGTATAGATGTGTTAATTGCCATGAATAATGTGCATGTTGCTGGTATATAAGCTATTTCCAAGATCATCAACCGTGAATGAGTTATTACAACAAAAAGTGGAGGCTTGATGGGAGGAAATGAAGAGATGGTCCCATTATTCAACAATTAAGAAGAAAATACCAGTAAAAAATGCTAGTTTTCATCAGAAACTCTTTATTTAATGACATTTAAAGGGTTGCAAGTTCCAAAGGGGTATAGATGTGTTAACTACCATGAATAATGTGCATGTTGCTGGTATAGAAGCTATATTCAAGATCATCAAGTGTGAATGAGTTATTACAACAAAAAGTGAAGCCTTGATGGGAGGACAAGAAGTGATGGTCCTATTATTCAGCAATTAAGAAGAAAATACTTGTAAGAAATGCTAATCATCATCAAAGACACCACATTTAATGAAACTGAAAGGGTTGCAAGTTCCATAGGAGTATAAATGTGGTTGTTGCCATCAATAAGGTGCATGTTGCTGGTATTGAAGCTATTTTTAAGATTGTTAAGTGTGAGTAAGTTATTACCACAAAAATTGGAGCCTTGATCAGAAAAGGTGAAGAGATGGTCCCATTATTCATCAGTCAATAAGAAAATACTTGCAAGAAATGCTAGTCATCATAAACAATCCATGTTTAATGATACATAAAGGGTTCCAGGTTCCAAAGGAGTATAGATGTGTTTGTTGCCATGAATAAAGTGCATGTTGCTGGTATAGACGCTATTTTCAAGATCCTCAAGTGTGAATGAGTTATTACAATAAAAAGTAGAGCCTTGATGGGAGGAAATGAAGTGATGGTCTAATTATTCAGCAATTAAGAAGAAAAATACTTGTAAGAAATTATTGTCATCATCCACAACTCCTTGTCTAATGAAACTGAATGGGTTCCATGTTTGAAAGGAGTAAAAATGAGCTGGTTGCCATGAATAAAGTGAATGTTGTGGGTATAGAAGCTATTTTCAATGTCCTCAAGGGTGAATGAGTTATTACAACAAAAAGTGGAGCCTTCATGGAGGGAACGAAGAGATGGTCCCATTATTCATCAATTAAAAAGAAAATACTTGTAAGAAACGCTAGTCATTGTCAAAGACTCCTTGTTTAATTAAACTAAAAGTGTTCCAAGTTCCAATGCTGTATAAATATGCTTGTTGCCATGAATAAAGTGCATGGTTCTGGTATTCAAGCAATTTTCGAGATCCTCACTTGTAAATGATTTATTACAACAAAAAATAGAGCCTCAATGAGAGGAAATAAAGAGATGGTCTCATTATTCATCAATTAAGCAGAAAATAGTTGTAGGAAATGCTAGTCATTGTCAGTGACTCCTTGTTTAACGAAATTCAAAGGGTTGCTAGTTTCGAAGAGTTATAGATGTGCTTGTTGCCAAGAATAATGTTCATGTTGTTGGTGTATAAGCTATTTTGAAGATCCCCATGTGTGAATGCATTATTACAACAAAACGTGGAGCCTTGATGGAAGGAAATAAAGAGATGGTCCCATTATTCATCAATTAAGAAGACAATACTTGTAAGAAATGCTAGTTATTGTCAAAGACTCCATGTTTAATGAAACTGAAAGGATTCCAAGTTCCAAAGGAGTATAGATGTGCTTATTGAAATGAATAAAGTGCATGTTGCTAGTATAGACGCTATTTTCAAGATCCTCAAGTGTGAAAGAGTTATTACAACAAAAAGTGGAGCCTTGATGAAAGGAAATAGAGAGATGGTCCCATTATTCATCAATTAAGAAGAAAATACTTGTAAGAAATGCTAGTCATCATCAAAACTCCATGTTTAATGAAATTGAAAGGGTTTCCGAGTTCCGAAGGAGTATAGATGTGCTTGTTGCCATCAATAAAGTTCATGTCACTGACATAACGGCTATTTTCAAGATCCTCAAGTGTAAATGAGTTATTACAACAAAAAGTAGAGTGTTAATGGGAGGGAATGAAGAGATGGTCCATTATTCTTCAATTAAGAAGAAAATACATGTAAGAAATGCTAGTCATCGTCAAACACTCCTTGTTTAATTAAACTAAAAGTGTTCCAAGTTCCAAAGGTTGATAGATGTGCTTGTTGCCATGAATACAGTGCATATAGCTGGTATAAAAGCTATTTTTGAGATTTTTAAGTGTGAATAAGTTATTACAAAAGAAGTGGAGCCTTAATGGGAGGAAATGAACATATGGTGCCATTATTTAGCAATTAAGATGAAAATACTTGTAAGAAATACATGTTATCATCAACGACTCCCTATTTAAAGAGACTAGATGGGTTCTATGTTTGAAAGGAGTAAAGATGAGCTTGTTGCCATGAATAAAATGCAAGTTGCTGGTATAGAAGCTATTTTCGACATCCTCAAGAGTGATTGAGTTATAATAACAAAAGGTGGAGCCTTAATGAGAGGAAATAAAGAGATGGTCCGATTATTCATCAATTAAGAAGAAAATAGTCATTGCAAATGCTAGTCATCGTCAAAGACTCCACGTTTAATGAAACTAAAAGGGTTTCAAGTTCCAAAGGAGTATAGATGTGCTTGTTGCCATGCATAAAGTGCATGCCGCTGGTATAGATGCTATTTTCAAGATCCTCAAGTGTGAATGAGTTATTACAAGAAAAAGTGGAGTCTTGACAGGAGGGAACGAGGAGATGGTCCTATTATGCACCAAATAAGAAGAAAATACTTGTCAGAAATGCTAGACAACATCAAAGACTCCTCGTTTAATTAAACTAAAAAGGTTCCAAGTTCCAAACAAGTATTGATGTGCTTCTTGCCATCAATAAAGTGCATGTTGCTGGTATAAAAGATATTTTCGAGATCATCAAGCGTGAATGAGCTATTATAGCAAAACTGGAGCCTTGATGAGAGGAAATAGAGAGATGGTCCCATTATTCATCAATTAAGGAAACAGTACTTGTAAGAAACACTAGTTATCGTCAAAGACTCCATGTTTAATGATACAGAAAGGGTTCCAAGTTCCAGAGGAGTATAAATGTGCTTGTTGCCATGAATAAAGTGCATGTTGCTGGTATAGAAGCTATTTTCAAGATCCTTAAGTGTGAATGAGTTATTACATAATAAAGTGGAGCCTTTATGAGATGAAATGAAGAGATGGTCCCGTTATTCATTAATTAAGAACAAAATACTTGTAAGAAATGCTAGTCATCATCAAAACTCCATGTTTAATAAGGAGCATAGATATGCTTGTTGCCAGGAATAAAGTGCATGTTGCTGGTATAGAAGCTATTTTCAACATCCTCAACAGTGAATGAGTAATTACAACAAAAAGTGGAGCCTTGACGAGAGGAAATAAAGGGACGGTCCCATTATTCATTAATTAAGAAGAAAATGGTCCCATTCCAAATTCCAAAGGAGTATAGATGTGCTTGTTGCAATGAATAAAGTACATGTTGCTAGTATAGAAGCTATTTTCAAGATCCTCAAGTGTGAATGAGTTATTACAACAAAAAGTGAAGTCTTGGTGAGATGAAATGAAGAGATGGTCCCATTATTTATCAATCAAGAAGAAAATACTTGTTAGAAATGCTAGTCATCATCAAAACTCTATGTTTAATGAAACTGAAAGGGTTCTAAGTTTCGAAGGAGTATAGATGTGCTTGTTGTCAAGAATAAAGTGCATGTTACTGGCATAGGGGCTATTTTCAAGATCCTTAAGTGTGAATGAGTTATTACAACAAAAAGTGGAGCCTTGATGGGAGGGAACAAGGAGATGGTCCCCTTATGCATTAATTAAGAAGAAAATACTTGTCAGAAACACTAAACATCATCATAGACTCCTTATTTCATTAAACTAAAAGGATTCCAAGTCCTAAAATAGTATAGATGTGCTTCTTGCCATGAATAAAGTGCATATTGGTGGTATAAAAGATATTTTTGAGATCATCAAGTGTGAATAAGCTATTACAGCAAAAAGTGGAGCCTTAATGGGAGGAAATAGAGAGATGGTCTCATTATTCATCATTAAGAAGAAAATATTTGTAAGAAATGCTACTAATCATCAAAGATTCCATGTTTAATGGTACAGAAAGGGTTCCAAGTTCCAAAGGAGTATAGATGTGCTTGTTGCCATGAATAAAGTGCATGTTGCTAGTATAGAAGCTATTTTCAAGATGTTCAAGTGTGAATGAGTTATTACATAATAAAATGGACCCTTAATGAGATGAAATGAAGAGATGGTCCCATTATTCATCAATTAAGAAGAAAATACTTGTAAGAAATGCTATTCATCATCAAAGCTCCATGTTTAATGAAACTGAAAGGGTTCTAAGTTCCAAAGGAGTATAGATGTGCTTATTGCCATGAATAAAGTGCATGTTGCTGGTATAGAAGCTATTTTTAACATCCTCAAGACTGAATGAGTTATTACAACAAAAGGTGGAGCCTTGATGGGAGCAAATAAAGAGATGGTCCCATTATTCATTAATTAAGAAGAAAATAGTCCTAGGAACCACTAATCATCATCAAAGACTCCACGTTTAATGAAACTGAAAGTGTTCCAAGTTCCAAAAGAGTATAGATGTGCTTGTAGCTATGAATAAAGTGCATGTTTCTGGTATACAATCCATTTTCAAGATCCTCAAGTGTGAATGAGTTATCACATCAAAAAGTGGAGCCTTGATGTGATGAAATAAAGAGATGGTCCCATTATTCATCAATTAAGAAGAGAGAAGTTATAGGAAATGCTAGTCATCATGAAAGACTCCTTGTTTAATGAAATTCAAAGGGTTGCTAGTTCCAAAGGGGTATAGATGTGCTTGTTGCCAAGAATAATTTGCATGTTGCTAGTATATAAGCTATTTTCAAGATCTTCATGTGTGAATGAGTTATTACAACAAACGGTGGAGCCTTGATGAGAGGAAATAAAGAGATGGTCCCATTATTCATCAATCAAGAAGAAAATAGTCATAGGAAACACTAGTCATCATGAAGGACTCCGTATTTAATGAAATTCAAAGGGTTGCTAGTTTCAAAGGGATATAGATGTGCTTGTTGCCAAGAATAATGTGCATGATGCTGGTATAAAACTATTTTCGGGATCCCCTTATGTGAATGAGTTATTACAACAAAAAGTGGAGCCTTGATGGGAGGAAATGAAGAGATGGTCCCATTATTCAGCAATTAAGTTGAAAATACTTGTAAGAAATGCTAGTCATCATCAAAGACTCCTTGTTTAATGCAATTCAAAGGGTTTCAAGTTCCAAAGGGGTATAGATGTGCTTGTAGCCAAGAATAAAGTGCATGTTGCTGGTATACAAGCTATTTTCAAGATTCTCACATATGAATGAGTTATTACAACAAAATGTGGAGCCTTGTTAAGAGGAAATGGAGTGATGGTCTCATTATGCAGCAATTAGAAGAAAATATCTCTAAGAAATGCTAGTCATTATCAAAGACTCCTTATTTAATGAAATTCAAAAGGTTGCAAGTTCCAAATGGGTATATATATGCTTGTTGCCTAAAATAAAGTGCATGTTGCTGGTATAAAAGCTATTTTCAAGATCATTATCCAACAATTAAGGGGAAAATACTTGTAAGAAATTCAAGTCATTATCAAAGACACCTTGTTTAATGAAATTTAAAGGGTGGGAAGTTCCAAGATTTAAAGGAGTATAGATGTGCTTATAGCTATGAATAAAGTGCATGTTGCTGGTATATAAGCTATTTTGAAGATCCTCACATGTGAATGAGTTATTACAACAGAATGTGGAGCCTTGTTAAGAGGAAATGATATGATGGTCTCATTATTCAGCAATTAAGATGAAAATACTTGTAAAAAATGCTAGTCATCACCAAAGACTCCTTATTTAATGCAATTGAAAGGGGTTATAGGTTCCAAAGGCGTATAGATGTCCTGTTACCCTAAATAAAATGCACGTTGCTGGTATAAAAGCTATTTTCAACATCATCAAGTGTAAATGAGTTATTACAACAAAATGTGGAGTCTTGACTAGTGGAAATGAAGAGATGGTCTCATTATTCAGCAATTCAGGAGATAATTCATGTAAGAAATGCTAGTTATCATGAAAGACTCCTTGTTTAGTGAGATTTAATAGGTTGCAGGATCGAAAGCAGTATTGATGTGCTTGTTTCCATGAATAAAGTGCATGTTGCTGGTATACAAGCTATTTTCAAGATCCACATGTGTGAATGATTTTTTACAACAAAATGTGGAGCCAAGATAAGAGGAAATGAAGTGATGGTTTCATTATTCATTAATTAAGAAGAAAATACTCATAAGAAATGCTAGTCATCATCAAAGACTCCTTGTATAATGACATTCAAAGGGATCCAATTTTTGAAGGGCTATACATGCGCTTGTTGCCTTTAATAAAGTGAATGTTGCTAGTATACAAGCTATTTTCAAGATCCTCATGTGTGAATGAGTTATTACAACAAAATGAGGAGCCTTGATGGGAGGAAATGAAGAGATGGTCCCATTATTCACCAATTAAGAGGAAAATAGCTTTAAGAAATGCTAGTCATCATCAAAGACTCCTTTTTTAATGAAATTCAATGGGTTGCAAGATTTAAAGAAGTATAGATGTGCTTGAAGCCATGAATAAAGTGCATGTTTCTGGTATATAAGCTATTTTCAAGATCATCACATGTGAATGAATTATTCCAACAAAATGGGGAGTCTTGATAGGAGGAAATGAAGAGATGGTCTCATTATTCAACAATTAAGATGAAAATACTTGTAAGAAATGCTAGTCATCATCAAGGACTCTTTGTTTAATGAAATTCAAAGGGTTACAAGTTCCAAAGGGGTATAGATGTGCCTATTACCTTAACTAAAGTGCACATTGCTGGTATACAAGCTATTTTCAACATCATCCAGTGTAAATGAGTTATTACAACAAAATGTGGAGTTTCAATGGGCGGAAATGAAGAGATGGTCTCATTATTCAGCAATTTAGGAAAAAATCCCTGTTGGAAATGCTAGTTATCATAAAAGACTTCTTGTTTAGTGAGATTCAATGGGTTGCACGTTCCAAAGGAGTATCGATGTGCTTGTTGCCATGAATAAATTGCATGTTGCTGCTATACAAGCTATTTTTAAGATCCTCATGTGTAAATGAGTTATTACAGCAAAATGTGGAGCCTTGATAAGAGGAAATGAAGTGATAGTCTCATTATTCATCAATTAAGAAGAAAATGCTGGTAAGAAATACTAGTCATCATCAAAGATGCTTTGTTCAATGAAATTCAAAGGGTTGCAAGTTTCAATGGGTATATATGCACTTGTTGCCATTAATAAAGTGAATGTTGCTGGGATACAAGCTATTTTCAAGATCCTCATGTGTGAATGAGTTATTACAACGAAATGTGGAGCCTTGATGGGAGGAAATGAAGAGATGGTCCCATTATTCATCAATTAAGAAGAAAATACTTGTAAGAAATGCTAAGCATCATCAAAGATTCCTTGTTTAATGAAATCCAAAGGGCTGCAAGTTCCAAAGGGGTATTGATGTGCTTCTTGCCCTGAATAAAGTGAATGTTGCTCGTATAGATGCTATTTTGAAGATCCTCAAGTGTGAAAGAATTATTACAAGCAAATGTGGACCGTTGGTAGGAGGAAATGAAGATATGGTCTTATTACTCAGCAATTAAGAAGAAAATACTTGTAAGAAATGCTAGGTATCATCAAAGACTCCTTCTATAATGAAATTCAAAGGGTCACAAGTTCCAAAGGGGTATAGATGTGCTTCTTGCCCTGAATAGAGTGCACGTTGCTAGTATAGAAGCTATTTTCAATATCACCAAGTGTAAATGAGTTATTACAACAAAATATGGAGTCTTGATGGGCGGAAATGAAGAGATGGTCTCATTATTCAGCAATTAAGGAGAAAATCAATGTAAGAAATGCTAGTTATCATAAAAGATTCCTTGTTTAATGAGATTCAACGGGTTGCAAGTTCCAAAGGGGTACAGATGTGCTTGTAGCCATGAATAAAGCGCATGATGCTGGTATAGAAGATATTTTTAAGATCATTAATTGTGAATGTGTTATTGCAACAAAATGGGCAGCCTCGATAGGAGGAAATGAAGAGATGGTCTCATTATTCAGTAATTATGATGAAAATACTTGTAAGAAATACTATTCATAATTGAAGACTCCTTGATTAATGAAATTC
Source organism: Bruguiera sexangula (assembly GCA_020141445.1). Classification (NCBI taxonomy): domain Eukaryota; kingdom Viridiplantae; phylum Streptophyta; class Magnoliopsida; order Malpighiales; family Rhizophoraceae; genus Bruguiera; species Bruguiera sexangula. Next base: position 40,851 of record JAHLGP010000100.1, on the reverse strand, counting down.
AAAGCTTTGCAACTTCCAAAGGGGTATTGATGTGCTTGCTGCCCTGAATAAAGTGCACGTTGCTTGTAGAAAAGGTATTTCAACATCATCAAGTGTGAATGAGTTATTACAACAAAATGTGGAGTTTTGATGGGCAGAAATGAAGAGATGGTCTCATTATTGAGCAATTAAGGAGAAAATACTTGTAAGAAATGCTAGTCATCATCAAAGATTCCTTTTTTAATGAAATTAAATGGATTGCAAGATTTAAAGGAGTATATATGTGCTTGTAGCCGTGAATAAAGTGCATGTAGCTGGTATACAAGCTTGTTTCAAGATCCTCACATGTGAATGAGTTATTACAACAAAATGTGGAGCCTTGTTAAGAGGAAATGAAGTGATGGTCTCACTTTTCAGCAAGTAAGATGAAAATAGATGTAAGAAATGCTAGTCATCAACAAAGAGTCCTTGTTTAATGAAATTCAAAGGGTTGCAAGTTCCAAAGTGGTATACATGTGCTTGTTGCCACGAATAAAGTGAATGTTGTTGGTATACAAGATATTTTCAAGATCATCATGTGTGAATGAGTTATTACAACAAAATGTGGAACCTTGATGGTAGGAAATGAAGAGATGGTCCCACTATTCATCAATTAAGAATAAAATACTTGTCAAAAATGCTAGTCATCATCAAAGACTCCTTGTTTAATGAGATTTAATGGTTTGCAAGTTCCAAAGGACTATAGATGTGCTTGTTGCCATGAATACAGTGCATGTTGCTGGTATACAAGATCCTCAAGTGTGAATGAGTTACTAAAACAAAATGTGGAGCCTTGATTAGAGGAAATAAAGTGATAGTCTCATTTTTCAGCAATTAAGATGAAAATACTTGTAAAAAATGCTAGTCATCATCAAAGACTCCTTGTTTAATGAGATTTAATGGGTTACAAGTTCCAAAGGAGTATAGATGTGCTTGTTGAATAAAGTGTCTGTTGTTGGTATACAAGCTATTTTCCATATCCCCACTTGTGAATGAGATATTACAACAAAATATGGAGCGTTGATAGAAGGAAATGAAGTGATTGTCCCATTTTTCAACAATTATGATGAAAATACATGTACAAAATGCTAGTCATCATCAAAAAGTACTTGTTTAATGAAATGCAAAGGGTTGCAAGTTCCAAAGGGGTATAGATGTGCTTATTGCATGAATAAAGTGAATGTTGCCAGTATATAAGCTATTTTCAAGATCATCAAGTGTGAATGAGTTATTAAAACAAAATGTGGAGCCTTGATAGGAGAAAATGGAGAGATGATCTCATTATTCAGCAATTAAGAAGAAAATACTTCTAAGAAATGCTAGTCATCATCAAAGATTCCTTATTTAAGATGTGCTTGCTGCCCTGAATAAATTGCACGTTGCTGGTATAAAAGCTATTTTCAACATCATCAAGTGTGGATTGGTTATTACAACAAAATGTGGACTCCTGATGGGAGGAAATGAAGTGATGGCCTCATTATTCAGCAATTAAGGAGAAGATCCATGTGACAAATGCTAGTTATCGTAAAAGACTCCTTGTTTAATGAGATTTAATGAGATTCAATGGGTTGCAAGATTTATTGGAGTATAGATGTACTTGTAGCCATGAATAAAGTGCATGTTGCTGGTATACAAACTATTTTCAAGATCTTCACATGTGAATGAGTAATTACAACAAAATGAGGAGCCTTGATAGGAGGAAATGAAGATAAGGTCTCATTATATGACAATTAGGATGAAAATACTTGTAAGAAATGCTAATCATCATCAAAGACTCCTTGTTTAATGAAATTCAAAGGGTTTTAAGTTCCAAAGGGGTATAGATGTGCTTGTTGCCATGGATAAAGTAGATGATGCTGTTATAGAAGCTATTTTTGAGATCACCAATTGTGAATGAGTTATTACATGAAAATGTGGGGCCTTGATGGGTGGAAATGAAGAGATGGCCTAATTATTGAGCAATTAAGGAGAAAGTACTTATAAAAATTGCTAGTCATCATCAAAGACTCCTTATTAGTGAAATTAAAAGGGTGGCAAGATTTAAAGGAGTATATATGTGCTTATAGCCATGAATAAAGTGAATGTTGCCCGTATAAAAGCTATTTTCAAGATCATCAGGTGTGAATTAGTTATTACAACAAAATATGGATCCTTGAGAGGAGGAAATGAAGAGATGGTCTTATTATTCAGTAATTAAGGAGAAAATACTTGTAAGAAATGCTAGTCATCATCAAAGACTCCTTCTTCAATGCAATTCAAAGGGTTGCAAGTTCCAAAGGGGTGTAGATGTACTTGTTGCCCTGAAAAGTGCACATTGCTGGTATAAAAGCTATTCTGAACATCATCAAGTGAGAATGAGTCATTACAACAAAATGTGGAGCCTTCATAGGAGAAAATGAAGTGATGGTCTCATTTTTCTGCAATTCAAATGAAAATACTTGTAAGAAATGCTAGTCATCATCAAAGATTCCTTGTTTAATGAGATTCAATGGCTTACAAGTTCCAAAGGAGTATAGATGTACTTGTTGCCATGAATAAAGTGAATGTTGCTGGTAAAAAAGCTATTTTAAAGTTCCTCACGTGTGAATGAGTTACTACAACAAAATGTGGAGCCCTGATAAGAGGAAATGAAGTGATAGTCTCATTTTTCAGCAATTTAGATGGAAATACTTGTAAGAAAAGCTAGTCATCATCAAAGACTCCTTGTTTAATGAGATTTAATGGGTTACAAGTTCCAAAGGAGTATGGATGTGCTTGTTGAATAAAGTATATGTTGCTGGTATACAAGCTATTTTCAAGATCCTCACGTGTGAATGAGTTATTACAACAAAATGTGGTGCCTTGATGGGAGGAAATAAAGAGATCGTCCCATTATTCATCAATTAAGAAGAAAATACTTGTATGAAATACTAGTCATCATGGAAGACTGTTTGTATAATGAAATTCAAAGGGTTGTAGGTCCCAAAGGGGTAGACATGTGCTTGTTGCCATGAATAAAGTGAATGTTGCTGGTATAGAAGCTATTTTTAGGATCATCAAGTGTGAATGAGTTATAAAAACAAAATGTGGAGCCATGATTGGAGGAAATGAAGAGATGGTCTTATTATTCAGTAATTAAGGAAAAAATACTTGTAAGAAAAGCTAGTCATCATCAAATACTCCTTTAATGCAATTCAATGGGTTGCAAGTTCCAAAGGGGTATAGATGTACTTATTGCCCTGAATAAAGTGCACGTTGCTGGTATAAAAACTATTTTGAACATCGTTAAGTGTGAATGAGTTATTACAACAAAATGTGGAGTCTTGATGGGCGAAAATGAAGAGATGGTCTCATTCTTCAGCAATTAAGGAGAAAATATGTGTAAGAAATGCTACTTATCATAAAAGACTCCTTGTTTAATGAGATTGAATTGGTTGCAACTTCCAAAGGAGTATAAATGTACTGGTATACAAGCTATTGCCAAGATTCTAACATGTGAATGAGTCATTAAAACAAAATGTGGAACCTTGATAAGAGGAAATGAAGTGATGGTCTCATTATTCTGCGATTAAGATGAAAATACTTGTAAGAAATGCTTCTCATCAGCAAAGACTCCTTGTTTAATGCAATTCAAAGTGTTTCAAATTCTAAAGGGGTATAGATGTCCTTGTTGCCATGAATAAAGTGCATGATGCTGGTATAGAAGCTATTTTTGAGATCATCAATTATGAATGAGTTATTACTGGAAAATGTGGAGTCTTGATGGGTGGAAATGAATATATGGTCTCATTATTGAGCAATTAAGGAGAAAGTACTTGTAAGAAATGCTAGTCATCATCAAAAACTCCTTGTTCAGTGACATTCAAAGGTGGCAAGATTTAAAGGAGTATATATGTGCTTGTAGCCATGGATAAAGTGCAAGTTGCTGGTATACAAGCTATTTTCAAGATCATCAACTGTGAATGTGTTATTACAACAAAATGTGGTGCCTTGTTACGAGGAAATGAAGTGATGGTCTCATGATTCAGCAATTATGATGAAAATACTTGTAAGAAATGCTAGACATCATCAAAGTCTCCTTGTTTAATGCAATTCAAAGGGTTTCAAGTTCCAAAGGGGTATAGATGTCCTTGTTGCCTTGAATAAAGTGCATGTTGCTGGTATACAAGCTACTTTCAAGATCATCAATTGTGAATGTGTTTGTACAACAAAATGTGGAGCCTTGTTAAAAGGAAATGAAGTGATGGTCTCATGATTCAGCAATTATGAAGAAAATACTTGTAAGAAATGCTAGACATCATCAAAGACTCCTTGTTCACTGCAATTCAAAGGATTTCAAGTTCCAAAGCAGTATAGATGTGCTTGTTGCCATGAATAAAGTGCATATTGCTGGTATACAACCTATTTTCAAGATGCTTGAGTGTGAATGAGTTATGACAACAAAATGTGCAGCCTTGATAAGAAGAAATGAAGTGATAGTCTCATTATTCAGCAATTAAGATTAAAATACTTCTAAGAAATGCTAGTCATCATCAAAAACTCCTTGTTTAATGCAGTTCAAAGGGTTTCAAGTTCCAAAGGGGTATAGATGTGCTTGTTGCCATGAATAAAGTGCATGATGCTTGTATAGAAGCTATTTTCAAGATCATCAATTATGGATGTGTTATTACAACAAAATGGGGAGCATTGTTAAGATGAAATGAAGTGATGGTCTCATTATTCAACAATTAAGATTAAAATACTTGTAGGAAATGCTAGCCATCATGAAAGGCTCCTTGGTTAATTCAATTCAAAAGTTCCAAAGCGGTATAGATGTGCTTGTTGCCATGAATAAAGTGTTTGGTGCTAGTATACAAGCTATTTTCAAGATGCTCACGTGGGAATGAGTTATTACAACAAAATGTGGATTCTTGATCAGAGGAAATGAAGTGATGGTCACATTATTCAGCAATTTAGATTAAAATACTTGTAAGAAATGCTAGTCATCTTCAAAGACTGCTTGTTTAATGCGATTCAAAGGGTTGTAAGTTCCAAAGGGGCATAGATGTGCTTGTTGCCATGAATAAAGTGCATGTTGCTGGTATACAAGCTATTTTCAAGATCATCAATTTTGAAAGTGCTATTACAACAAAATGTGGAGCCTAGTTAATAGTAAACGAAGTGATGGTCTCATTATTGAATAATTAAGATGAAAATACTTGTAAGAAATGCTAGTCATCATCAAAGACTCCTTGTTTAATGGAATTCAAACAGTTTCAAGTTCCAAACGGGTATAGATGTGCTTATTACCATGAATAAAGTGCGTGTTGCTGGTATAGAAACAAAATGTGGAGACTTGTTAAGAGGAAATGATGTGACGGTCTCATTATTCAACAATTCAAATTAAAATACTTGTTAGAAATGCTACTCATCTTCAAAGAGTCCTTCTTTCATGCAATTCAAAGGGTTTCAAGTTCCAAAGGGGTATAGATGTCCTTGTTGCCATGAATAAAGTGCATGTAGCTGGTATACAAGCTATTTTCAAGATCCTCATGTCTGAATGTGTTATTACAACAAAATGAGGATCCTTGATAAGAGGAAATCAAGTGATGACCTTATTATTAGGTAATTAAGATGAAAATACTATTAAGAAATGCTAGACATCATTAAACAGTCCTTGATTAATTGAATTCAAAAGGTTTCATGTTCCAAAGCAGTATAGATGTGCTTGTTGCCATGAATAAAGTGCACGTTGTTGGTATACAAGCTATTTTCAAGATGTTCACGTGTGAATGAGTTTTTACAACAAAATGTGGAGCCTTAAAAGAGGAAATGATGTGATGGTCTCATTATTCAGCAATTAAGATGAAAATACTTGTAAGAGATGCTAGTTATCATCAAAGACTCCTTGCTTAATGTAGTTCAAAGGGTTGCAAGTTTCGAAGGGGTATAGATGTGCTTGTTGCCATGAATAAAGTGCATGATGCTGGTATAGAAGCTATTTTCAAGATCATCAATTGTGAATGTGTTTGTACAACAAAATGTGGAGCCCTACTAAGAGTAAATGAAGTGATCGTCGCATTATTTACAATTAAGACGAAAATAGTTGTAAGAAATGCTAGTCATCATCAAAGACTCCTTGTTTAATGCAATTCAAAGGATTTCAAGTTCTGAAGTGGTATAAATGTGCTTGTTGCCATGAAAAAAGTGCATGTTGCTGGTATAGAAGTTATTTTCAAGTTCATCAATTGTGAATGTGTTATTGCAACAAAATGTGGACCCTTGATAACAGTAAATGAAGAGATGGTCTCATTTTTCAGCAACAAAGATGAAAATACTTGTAAGAAATGCAAGTCATGATCAAGGACTCCTTGTTTAATGCAGTTCAAAGGGTTTCAAGTTTTGAAGGGGTATAGATGCGAATGTTGCCATCAATAAAGTGGATGATGCTGGTATAGAAGCTATTTTCATGATCGTCAATTGTGAAAGTGTTATTACAACAAAGAGTGGAGCCTTGTTAAGAGTAAATTAAGTGATGCTCCCATTATTCAGCAATTAAGATGTAAATACTTGTAAGAAATGCTAGTCATCATCAAAGACTCCTTATTTAATGCAGTTCAAAGGGTTTTAAGTTCCAAAGGGGTATAGATGTGCTTGTTGCCATGAATAAGGTGCATGTTGCTGGTATAGAAGCTATTTTCATGATCCTCACGTGTGAATGAGTTATTACAACAAAATGTGGAGCCTTGATAAGAGGAAATGATGTGATGGTCACATTTGTCAGCAATTATGATGAAAATGCATGTAAGAAATGCTACTCATCATCAAAGACTCCTTGCTTGATGCAGTTCAAAGTGTTGCAAGTTCTGGAGGGGTACAGATGTGCTTGTTGCCATGAAAAAAGTGCAAGTTGATGGTATTTAAGCTATTTTCAAGATCATCAAATGTGAATGTGTTCTTGCAACAAAATGTGGAGCCTTGATAAGAGGAAATAAAGTGATGGACTCATTCTTCAAGAATTAAGAAGAAAATACTTGTAGTCATCATCATAGACTCCATGTGTAATGCAATACAAAGGGTTTCCAAGTTCCAAAGTGGTATAGATGTGCTTGTTGCCACAAATAAAGTGCATGTTGCTGGCATATAAGCTATTTTCAAGATGCTCACATGTAAATGAGTTATTACAACAAAATGTAGAGCCTTGATATGAGGAAATCAAGTGATGGTTAAGATGAAACTACTTGTAAGAAATGCTAGTCATCATCATAAAGTCCTTGTTTAATGCAATTTAATGGGTTTCAAGTTCCAAAGGGGTATAGATGTCCTTGTTGACATGAATAAAGTGCATGTTGCTGGTATACAAGCTATCTTCAAGATCCTCACGTGTGAATGAGTTATTAGAACAAAATGTGGAGCCTTGATCAGAGGAAATCAAGTGATGGTGTCATTATTCAGCAATTAAGATGAAAATACTTGCAAGAAAAGCTAGTCAGCCTCAAAGACACCTTGTTTACTATAATTCAAAGGGTTGCAACTTCCAAAGGCGTATAGATGTACTTGTTGCCATGAATAGAGTGCATGATGCTGGTAAAGAAGCTATTTTCAAGATCATCAATTGTGAATGTGCTTGCACAAGAAAATGTGGAGCCTTGTTAAAAGTAAATGAAGTGATTGTCTCATTATTCAGCTATTAAGATGAAAATACTTGTAAGAAATGTTAGTCATCATCAAAGACTCCTTGTTTAATGTAGTTCGAAGGCTTTCAAGTTCCAAAGGGGCATAGATGTGCTTGTTGCCATGATAAAAGTGCATGTTGCTGGTATAGAAGCTATTTTCAAGATCATCAATTGTGAATGTGTTATTGCAACAAAATGTGGGAGCCTTGATAAGAGGAAATGAAGTGATAGACTCATTCTTTGGGAATTAAAAAGAAAATACTTGTAGTCATCATCATAGACTCCATGTGTAATGCAATACAAAGGGCTTTGAAGTTCCAAAGCAGTATACATATGCTTGTTGCCATGAATAAAGTGCATGTTGTTGGCATACAAGCTGTTTTCAAGATGCTCACATGTGAATGAGTTATTACAACAAAATGTGGAGCCTTGATACAAGGAAATCAAGTGATGGTCTCATTATTCAGCAATTAACATGAAAACACTTGTAAGAAATGCTAGTCATCATCAAAGACTCTTAGCTTAATGCAATTCAAGGGGTTTCAATTTCCAAAGGGGTATAGATGTCTTGGTTGCCATGAATAAAGTGCATGTTGCTTGTAGACATGCTATTTTCATGATCCTCACCTGTGAATGAGTTATTACAACAAAATGTGGAGCCTTGATAAGAGTAAATGAAGTGATGGTCTGATTATTCATCAAAGACTCCTTGTTTAATGCAATTTAAAGGGTTGCAAGTTCCAAAAGGGGTATAGATGTGCTTGTTGTGATGGATAAAGTGCATGATGCTAGTATAGAAGCTAGTTTCAATATCATCAATTGTGAAAATGTTAGTACAACAAAATGTGGAGTCTTGTTAAGAGTAAATCAGGTGATGGTCTTATTATTCAGCAATTAAGATGAAAATAGTTGTAAGAAATACTAGTCATCATCAAAGACTCCTTGTATAATGCAATTCAAAGGGTTGCAAGTTCAAAAGGGGTATTGATGCACTTGTTACCATGAATAATGTGCATCTGGTATACAAGCTATTTTTAACATCCTTACATGTGAATGAGTTATTACAACAAAATGTAGAGCCTTGATAAGTGGAAATGGAGTGATGGTCTCATTATTCAGCAATTTAGATGAAAATTCTTCGAAGAAACGCTAGTCATCATCAAAGACTCCTTGTCTCATGCAATTCGAAGGGTTTCAAATTCTTAAGGGGTATTGATGTGCTTGTTGCCATGAATAATGTGCATGTTGCTAGTATACAAGCAATTTTTAACATTCTCACGTGTGAATGAGTTATTATAACAAAATGTGGAGCTTTGATAAGAGGAAATGGAGTGATGGTCTCATTATCTAGTAATTAAGATGAAAATACTTATAAAAAATGCTAGTCATCATCAAAGACTCCTTGTGTAATGCAATTCAAGGGGTTTCAAGTTCCAAGTGGGTACAAATGTCTTGGTTGCCATGAATAAAGTGCATGTTGCTTGTAGACGAGCTATTTTCAAGATCCTCATGTGTGAATTAGTTATTACAACAAATTGAGGAGCCTTGATAAGAGTAAATGAAGTGATGGTCTCATTATCCAAAAATTAAGATGAAAATACTTGGAAGAAATGCTAATCATCATCAAAGACTCCTCGTGTAATGTAATTCAAAGAGTTTCAAGTTCCACGTGGTGTAGACGTGCTTGTTGCCATGAATAAAGTGCATGATGCTGGTATAGAAGCTATTTTCAAAATCATCAATAGAGAATGTGTTATTACCACAAAATGTGGAGCCTTGTTCATGCAAAATGATTAGATGGTCTCATTATTCAGCAATTCAGATGAAAATACTTTTAAGAAATGCTAGTCATCATCAAAGACACCTTATTTAATGCAATTCAAAGGGTTGCAAGTTCCAAAGGGGAATCAATTGTGAATATGTTAGTACAATAAAATGTGGAGACTTGTTAAGAGTAAATGAAGTGATGGTCACATTATTGAGCAATTAAGATTAAAATACTTGTAAGGAATGTTAGTCATCAACAAAGACTCCTCATGTAATGCAATTCAAAGGGTTTCAAGTTCCAAAGTGGTGTAGATGTGCTTGGTGCCATGAATAAAGTGCATGATGCTGGTATGGAAGTTATTTTCAAGATCATCAATAGAGAATGTGTTATTACAACAAAATGTGGACCCTTGTTAAGAGTAAATAAAGTGATGGTCTCATTATTCAACAATTAAGATGAAAATACTTGTAAGAAATGCTAGTCATCATCAAAGACTCCTTGTTTAATGCAATTCAAAGGGTTTCAAGTTCAAAGGGTTTCAAGTTCAAAAGGGGTATAGATGTGCTTGTTAGCATGAATAAGGTGTATGTTGCTAGTATACAAGCTATTTTTAAGATCATCAATAGAGAATGTGTTATTACAATAAAATGTGGAGCCTTGTTAACTTGAAATGAAGTGATGGTCTCATTATTCAGCAATTAAGATGAAAATACTTGTAAGAAATGCTAGTCATCATCATAGACTCTTTGTTTAATGCAATTCAAAGGGTTACAAGCTCCAAAGGGGGTATAGATGTGCCTGTTGCCATGAATAAAGTGCATGATGTTGGTATAGAAGCTAATTTCAATATCATCAATTGTGAATGTGTTTGTACAGTGTGGAGTCTTGTTATGAGTAAATTAATTGGTGGTCTCATTATTGAGCAATTCATATGAAAATACTTGTAAGAAATGCTAGTCATCATCAAAGACTTCTCGTGTAATGCAATTCAAAGGGTTTCAAGTTCCAAAGTGGTGTACATGTGCTTGTTGCCATGAATAATGTGCATGATGATGGTATTAAAGCTATTTTCAAGATCATCAATAGAGAATGTGTTATTACAACAAAAGTTGGAGCCTTGTTAAGGCGAAATGAAGTGATGGTCCCATTATTCAACAATTAAGATGAAAATACTTGTAAGAAATGCTAGTCATCATCAAAGACTCCTTGTTTAATGCAATTCAAAGGGTTTCAAGTTCAAAGGGTTTCAAGTTCAAAAGGGGTATAGATGTGCTTGTTAGCATGAATAAGGTGTATGTTGCTAGTATACAAGCTATTTTTAAGATCATCAATAGAGAATGTGTTATTACAATAAAATGTGGAGCCTTGTTAACTTGAAATGAAGTGATGGTCTCATTATTCAGCAATTAAGATGAAAATACTTGTAAGAAATGCTAGTCATCATCATAGACTCTTTGTTTAATGCAATTCAAAGGGTTACAAGCTCCAAAGGGGGTATAGATGTGCCTGTTGCCATGAATAAAGTGCATGATGTTGGTATAGAAGCTAATTTCAATATCATCAATTGTGAATGTGTTTGTACAGTGTGGAGTCTTGTTATGAGTAAATTAATTGGTGGTCTCATTATTGAGCAATTCATATGAAAATACTTGTAAGAAATGCTAGTCATCATCAAAGACTTCTCGTGTAATGCAATTCAAAGGGTTTCAAGTTCCAAAGTGGTGTACATGTGCTTGTTGCCATGAATAATGTGCATGATGATGGTATTAAAGCTATTTTCAAGATCATCAATAGAGAATGTGTTATTACAACAAAAGTTGGAGCCTTGTTAAGGCGAAATGAAGTGATGGTCCCATTATTCAACAATTAAGATGAAAATACTTGTAAGAAATGCTAGTCATCATCAAAGACTCCTTGTTTAATGCAATTCAAGGGGTTTCAGCAATTCATAGATGTGCTTATTGCCATGAATACAGTGCATGTTGCTGGTATATAAGCTATTTTCAAGATCCTCACGTGTGAATGAGTTATTACTACAAAATTTGGAGACTTGATAAGAGGAAATGAAGTGATGGTCTCATTATTTAGCAATTTAGATGAAAATATTTTGATGCTAGTCATCATCAAAGACTCCTTGTGATTTGAGGACAAATCATTTTGAGGAGAGTGGGAATGATGGAAGCCATATTGTACCAGCTCAAATTAACAAGGGAGTTGATGCTTTGCAAAACCTTGGAGGACCAATGACAAGGGCAAAGTCAAAGAAAATAAAGGAAGCTCTCAACAACTTGTGTGACATTTACTATCAGGAAGTTGCTAGGTACGAGTTAAGGATGATGGAGGCTTCACCAAGGCTTGCGAATGTGTCATATATGGAGGAATTTGAGAACCATGACCTTGGGAAGGAAGTTGGATTTAGGAGCCCATGTTTGGGCACTTAAATGGGTTATTTTCATGGGCTATTATTATTATTTAGTGGGTTGGACGAATTTTCTTAATAAGCCCATCTTATTAGCATATAAGAAGGGGTGGCTGGCAGATTGGACGAATTTCCTTAATAAGCCCATCTTATTAGCATATAAAGAGGGTAGCTGGCAGATTGGACGAATTTCCTTAATAAGCTTATCTTATTAGCTAGGGTTTAGGGGGGTTAGCATATAAAAAGGGTGGTTAGAGGGGAGGACGACATATGATGAATGTATGAGCTATTTTGTCTAGTTCTTTGAGAACTAATTCTGAACTTTCATACTTGAGTGTGTTGGTTTAACAGACTTATCTTCTTCAACATTTTTGTTGTTGGAAGTGGTGTATAAATCTTTAAGTTTTGGTTCTTGGTTGTTTATAATTATTGGGTCAGAACTCCAACATCCCTTAACCTTTGTTAAAACGATCCTATACCAACATTGGTGTTGGGTTCCATTTACAAATAATTGGAGTTCATATCATTTGGTATCAGAGCCATATTTCTAACTTAGGTTAGTTATACTTTTGTCATCACCTCTTTCGTGTATCCTTCATTATTGGTTGAATAACCAAAGAAGAAAAAAAAAGAAAAACAAAAAAAATTGTGTATTTCTTTGGTTACCTTTCTACTATTTGTTCCTTTTATACAAATACCCATATGTTAACCAAAAATAATAATAAAAATAATGGATTAAAATAAATGCTAGTTATCATCAAAGACTCCTTCTTTAATGCAATTCAAGGGGTTTCAAGTTCCAAAGGGTTATAGATGTGCTTGTTCGATGCGACAAACCCCAAAAAGACGTGGCTTAGCGTCTCAACACACACAATGAATCAAAGAATAACCAAGAAAGCTAAATTAGAGTTTAATAACACAAACCCTAGACCCAATATTCAAAGGAACACAAACCTAGGGTATTTAAGATGGATATGGACACCACACTTCAGAAAAGAAAGGAATTGGGAGTGATGAGTTGATTTGAACGCCACAAGAAGAATTACCTCTTGATAAGTTCTTTAGAACTTAAAAGAACCGAGGGAGAAAACCCTTGCTTTCTATTTCAATTAAAGTTGTCTGATTTCCAGAGCTTACAAGGGGTGCCTATTTATAGGCTAAGATGGCAATCCTAAAGAGGCAAAATTCCTAATAAGGAGAAATCCTTATTTTGGAGTAATTTTGGACAAATTTTATTACATACAATGAACTCCTGTTTAGGAATGACGTTATTACTTAGTTTGACCTATTAAGTATTCTAATTATATTAGGAGTGATGTTATTACTTAGTCTGACCTATTAGTATTCTAATTATATTAATTAGGCCTAGACTCTCTTTAAAGCTTGAATTCACACCATTTGAAACTTGGTTGGCCTAAATGTCCTGAATTAGCCCATTTAGTGCTTCCTTAATCTTGTTGGCTCTAGTTTGTGTTATTGGACCTTCTGGAATGTGGAATGGACCTCTTGCATCCATTGAAGTACTAGCTTGTGTTATTGGGTCTTCTGGACTGTGTAATGGATCTCTTGCATCTATTGAAGCCTTTAACCCATCATCTCCACAGTTCTCATCATTCCCCCCCTCCTTAAAAGGATTCGCCCTTGAATCATCACCTACATCAAAAGAGGAAAGGTCATAAACGTTAAATGTTGCACTTATATTATACTCACAAGGAAGGCCCAACTTATAAGCATTGCCATTAATTCGTGCTACAACTTAGAAGGGACCATCTCCTCTAGGTTGGAGCTTTGAATGCCTTTGAACTGGGAATCATTCCTTGTGCATATGCACTAAAACCTAATCACCAGGTTCAAACACCACCTTCTTTCGTCCCTTGTTGACATGGGATGTGTGCTGCTCAGTTCATTTTTCAATATGTTGCCGCACCTTCTCATGCAATTTTTTAATCATGTCAACTTTGCATTCACCATCAATGCTGGCATACTCATTGACAGGTATAGGTACCAAATCCAAAGGAGTCAACAAATTAAAACCATATACAATTTCAAATGGAGAGTAGCTAGTAGTAGAATGAACACTCCTATTATGTGCAAACTCGACATGTGGTAAACAATCTTCCCATGTTTTCAAATTTGTTTGAATAATAGCATGCAAAAGAGTAGAAAGAGTTTGATTAACCACCTCAATCTGCCCATCAATTTATGGATGACATGTAGTTAAAAACAATAGCTTAGTACCTAACTTACCCCATAAAGTCTTCCAGAAATAGCTTAAGAACTTTGTATCCTAGTATGAAACAATACTCCGTGGCATGCCATGCAAACGTACTACTTCTCTAAAGAACAAGTCAGCCACATTGTTTACATCATCAATTTTATGGCATGAGATGAAGTGTGCCATCTTTGAAAATCTATCAACAACAACAAATACAAAATCCCTACCCCTTTTTGTTCGTGGCAATCCTAGTACAAAGCCCATGGATAAATCAACCCAGGTTTGGCTAGGTATGGGTAAAGGGGTATACAAGCCATGGGGTAAAACTCTAGATTTAGCTTGTTTGCATGTTATGCATTTTTCACATATCCTCTCAACATTTGCATTTCATGCATGGCCAAAAGAAGTGTTCATTTAGGACATCTAGGGTTTTCCTAACTCTGAAATGACCCATTAGACCACCCTCATGAGCTTCTCTTACAACCAACTCCCTTAAAAAACTCATAAGCATGCATAAACGATTTTCCCTAAATAAGAAACCCTTATGCCTATAAAACTTCTCAAAGGCTGACTTCTCACATGCTCTATACACGTTAGCAAAGTCTGGATCTGATGAAGCCAGATGTAGGCTACTCGGACGTTAGGATTGGGAGATTGACTTGCACACGCGGAACAGGATGATCAGTAATTACAGTCCTGTGCAAGCTCGGGAAAATGAGTGTAACTTCGTCGATACAGATCGGAATGACCTGATTCGAAAGCCAAATGAACAAAGACTTCTGAATTAACAATTGCTCTGTTTTGAGTTTTCTCAAATAAGCACTGTAGGCAGGATGAAATCGGGGTGGAAATGGACAGATGTAAATGGATAGAACAGAGGAAAAGATAGAACTTTGTTGGTTGCTCTTCCAGGACTCCAAGGAAGTGGATAGGGCACCGATTCTTCTAGATCGATGACTGCAACTCTTCAAGGATGCAGAAAAAAAAAACCTTCAACTCTTCAAGGACGGAGTGAAAACTCTTCAAGGTTTTCAGGGGTACGAACTCTTCAAGGTCCAGGATAATTGCTTAATGCAAAATTTTTCATTAATCAAATTCGTCTCCTCAATACATAAAGTAGATGGTCTTTTGTAGCCAAAGAAAAAAAAACAAATGAAAAGACTTGAGCAAATGATGAGGCTAAAGAGCATTAAAGATCCTACAAGGCATAAAACATTAAAGAACTTAGAAACTAGAAACTAGGTAAATGTTCAATGTCCTCTTGATCATCCCAAAGTATCTTTTAGGCTTCCAATGTATAGGGAAAGACAAGGACTTTATTGTGGCATGGGCTTGTGAATGAAACTCTTGGTCTTCGGATTGTGTCCCTTCGATATCTCCTCGACTGGTCAAGCGACTTGTCGATCTCGGATGCGGGCTGATCTCCTTGGTTGAGTAAGCTCATCTTCGATGCAGGTGGCATTATCAATCTGGCCTGCATCATCCTCCCCTTCTTTAAAAGAATTCGTCCTTGAATTCATGTCATCATCAGAGGAATCACCAGCATAAGGTGTTAAATGCCGAACGTTGAAAACATCATGTGTTTTTATATGAGAAGGAAGCCTTAAGCGATATGCATTGGGATTGATATGTTCAAGGACTTCAAGAGGACCAAGCTTACGATCACTAAGCTTGTTATAGCTTCCAATAGGATGATGTTCTGGTGGTAAGTAAGCCCAAACAAAATCTCCTGGTTCAAAGATAACTTCACGTCATGGCTTATCGACATCCTTTTTATAGGACTCTGTCTTGCTTTCTAACCTTTGGTGCACATCTTCATGGATTGCTCTCATATGAGAAACAATATCTTCAACATTGCCATTAGACTTTTCAGTAAAAGGAATGGGTGCATTCAACAAACCGAATGGCATGACTAGCCACTCGTACAGCCCATCTTTCGTTTTGAATGTCGTCTTCCATTCATCTCCAGGCTTGATTCTGATTTGGTGATATCCATTTTTCAAATCCAGCTTCAAAAAGTTGATTGTACTAGAGATTTGATCTAAGAGGTCATCAAGGTGAGGAATAGGGAATCGATATTTGACAGTGATTTTGTTGATCGCTCTACTATCGACACACATCCTCCAAGTACCATTTTTCTTAGGTACCAAGAGAGCTGGAATGGCACATGGACTAAGGCTTTCTTGGATAAAACCCTTAGTCAAGAGTTCGACAACCTGTCAATGCAATTCTTCATTCTCCGTTGGACTCATCCGATAATAAGCCAAATTTGGTAGGGAAGCACTAGGCATCAAATCGATTTGGTGCTGAATGTCTCTCATAGGAGGGAGACCTGCAAGTAAGTCTGTTGGGAAAACAACCTTGAATTTTTCCAAAAGTGGTCAAACTTCAAGAGGTATGGAAGAAGCAACTTCACCTGCCTTGTGAAGTAAAACATATATAATACGTTTGTATTATAGGAAGACTCTTCAACAACAGGTGCTAATATAATTTTCTTTCCTCCAAATTCAAAAGAGTACGTATTTCGATATCCATCATGAGTAGTCCACCTATCGAATTGCCATGGTCGCCCAAGAATGACATGGCTAGCATCCATCAGTAGAACATCGCACCATATTTTGTCGAAATAAACAGAACCAATGGATAGATTAACAAGGCAGCATTTGAAAACGGTTATCTCGGTACCTTTTGACAGCCACGACATCTTGTAAGGTGTGGGGTGCACCTTTAACTCCAACTGTAGTTTGTTCACTGCCATTTCAGAAATTATATTCTCACAGCATCTAGAGTCAATAATCAATTGACATACCTTCCCTTTAATTGTGCAGGCGGAATGAAAAATGTTGGTGCGCAGCCACCTATCTCCGGTCTCATCATGAGGAACTAGAAAGATTTTTCTCACCATTAAAAATTCACCAGAATCAGCATGCACTATTTGCTCGTCACCTGCGGACTCTTCAACATCATTCACCTCTCCTTCGAGGGGATCCTTCACATGCTTATCCAAATTGTTATCCACTAAGAAGGCTTTGCTGGCTTGTCGATTTTTGTTCTTTTGGCAATTGCTAGCATGATGACCCAACTCACCACAAGCATAGCAATGAATATTGGTCGTAGTTGGTTGCTTCAAAATGTTGGGCTGATTAGGAAACTTACTAGCGGTTTGTGTCGTAACCTCAGCAACTTTGGTGATGCCGGGGGTACTCCTAACGGGTCAATTGGTCATGATAGAGGATGGTTGCCTCCTCGAGCGAGAACGCTCTACCTTGAGTGCTCGTTGGTGTGCATCTCCTAAGTCTCAAATGTCAAGGACTTCCAAGGCATCTTGAATATGAAGTTGATGGTCATTCAAGTACTTGCTCACAAGCATTTCCTCTGGATCTTAAATGTTGTTGCGAATTACCAACTCATTGAATTTGTTGGTGTATTGGTCCACTGTTTGCATACCTTGTCTCAAATTTTGGTACCGTCGATAGAGCTCTCTCATGTATCCCTTAGGTAGGAAATACTTTCGGATCTTGTCTTGCATCTTCCTCAATGAAGTAATTGGCGCTTTGCCAACAGATTGGCAAGTTTGCTTCTCACGCCTCCACCAAGCGAGGGCTTTACCTCTAAATTGCATAGCGATGATCCCGACTCGATGATCCTCAGGAACATTTCGATGCTCAAACACTTCATTAAGAAGTGTTAGCTAGTCAACAATTTCTTCAGGAGATTTTTTACCTGAGAATTCTGAGATATCCTTTCCAACTTCTTTTTCCCACTCCGGTTCATGAATGTTTTGCTTGTGACGTTGAACATTCCTCCGATTGCGAAATGGTTGAACATTCTCCGAAGATGAAGAGTCACCATTGTAATTTTTGGTCCTGGAACGAGGTGGTGAATTGTTTCTTTCCGCCCTCAGACGCTCAACTTCCTGCGTCGACTCATCAATTTGTTGTTGCATATGTTGCTGCAAATTGTCAGCGAGCGTATGCACTTCATTCAGTGAGATGGTTCTGCCTCCACAACGTCTAGCTTGTCTTGGTGGCATGGTTTTCTCCTCCAAAGCTCTGATACCAAATGACGAAGCCAGATGTAGGCTACTCGGATGTTAGGATTGGAGATTGACTTGCACACGCGGAACAGGATGATCAGTAATTACAGTTTTGCGCAATCTCGGGAAAATGGGTGTAACTTCGTCGATACAGATTGGAATGACCTGATTTGAAAGCCAAATGAACAAAGACTTCTGAATTAACAATTTCTCTGTTTTGAGTTTTCTCAAATAAGCACTGTAGGCAGGATGAAATCGGGGTGGAAATGGACAGATGTAAATGGACAGAACAGAGGAAAAGATAGAACTTTGTTGGTTGCTCTTCCAGGCCTCCAAGGAAGTGGATAGGGCACCGATTCTTCTAGATCGATGACTGCAACTTTTCAAGGATGCAGAAAAAAAAAAAACCTCCGACTCTTCAAGGACAGAGTGAAAACTCTTCAAGGTTTTCAAGAGTACGAACTCTTCAAGGTCCAGGATAATTGCTTAAAGCAAAATTTTTTCATTAATCAAATTCGTCTCCTCAATACATAAAGTAGATGGTCTTTTGTAGCCAAAGAAAAAAAAACAAATGAAAAGACTCGAGCAATTAAAGAGGCTAAAGAGCATTGAAGATCCTAAAAGGCATAAAACATTAAAGAACTTAGAAACTAGAAACTAGGTAAATGTTCAATGTCCTCTTGATCATCCCAAAGTATCTTTTAGGCTTCCAATGACAAGGACTTTATTGTGGCATGGGCTTACGAATGAAACTCTTGGTCTTCGGATTGTGTCCCTTCGATATCTCCTTGACTAGTCGAGCGACTTGTCAAGCTCGGATGCAGGCTGATCTCCTTGGTCGAGTAAGCTCATCTTCAATGCGGGCGGCATTATCAATCTGGCTTGCATTAGGATCATTCACATATAAATCTTTAATATGTTCAAATCCTAATAAGTTTGCAGTAAGTGTAGAGATAACGGCATACTTGTAAGATAATGCATCAGCTACCACATTGTCCTTACCTTGTTTATATTTAATGTTGTAGGGAAAGGTCTCAAGGAATTCAATCCACTTGGCATGTCTTTCCTTGTCCCTTAAAGTGCTTCAATGATTCATGGTCAGTATGGATGACAAACTCCTTGGGCAAAAGGTAATGTTGCCATGTCTCCAAAGCCCGTACCAATGCATACATCTCTTTATCATAAGTAGGATAATTAAGACTTGTTCTACTTAGCTTTTCACTAAAGTAAGCAATTGGGTGCCTTTCCTACATCAAAACAGCTCCAATGCCAATACCTAAAGCATTACACTCAATCTCAAAAGCTTTTGCAAAGTTAGGTAAAGCAAGTTAGGGTGTAGAACTTAATTTTTCCTTAATGCAATTAAAAACCTTGTCTTGGTCACTACCCCACCTAAAACTCATGTTCTTTTTGATAAGCTCAGTGAGTGGTCCAGCAATGGTGCTAAAGTCCCTAACAAAGCATCTATAGAAACTAGCTAGACCATGAAAGCTACACACATCACAAATTGGCTTAACTTTTTCCTCATCAACCTTGACACCTTTATAACTCACAACATAGCCAAGAAATGCAATCTGATTAGTACAAAATGAACATTTCTTTAAGTTAGCATACAATTTCTCAAAACATAAAACACTTACAATAGAACGTAAATGATTAAGATGCTTTTCTAGGGTTTTACTATAGACCAAAATATCATCAAAATACACAACCACAAATTTACTAATGAATGGACGTAAAACATGATTCATTAGTCACATAAAAATGTTTGGTGCATTAGTGAGACCAAATGGCATAACAAGCCATTCATACAAATCGTACTTAGTTTTGAAAGTTGTTTTCCACTCATCTCCCTCTCTCATCCTAATATGATGATATCCACTTTATAAACCAATCTTAGAAAAGACACGGGAACCATGCAATTCATCCAACATGTCATCTAATCTAGGTATGGGGTGACGATACTTTACAATGATTTTGTTGATTGCTTGACAATCAACACATATCCTCCAAGTCCCATCTTTCTTGGGTACAAGTAAGATAGGAATAACACATGGACTTATGCTTTCCCTCATATATCCTTTGGAAATAAGCTCCTCAACCTACCCTTGAAGCTCCTTTGTCTTGTCAGGATTACTTTTATAAGCTGGCCAGTTAGGGATGGATGCACTTGGGATAAAATCAATTTGATACTTAATTCCTTTATTAGGTGGCAATCCACTTGGAACATCGTCAGGGAATACATTTTCAAATTCCTGTAATAGAGCAACAACAACACTAGGCAAAGATGGGTCAAACTTGTTTGTTTAAATAAGCCTCTTTGTATAGAAGTATGATCATAGGTTGTTTGGCATAGAATGCTTTTTTGACATCACTCTCTTTTGCATAGAGACTTTCTCTTTTCTTCTCTTTCTCTTGTGTCATCACGTTTTCTCCTCTCTTTTCTCTTTTATCAATCTTTCTTTTCTATTCACTCTCATTTTTAATCCTTAATTGATCCTCATAAGCTTGTTATGGTGATAATGGTACAAGAGTGACGGGTTTTTCATTCATTACAAAGGAATATCGATTCTTGAAGCCATCATGCATAACTTGCCTGTCAAATTGCCATGGTCTTCCTAATAGAATATGACCCACATGCATAAGTACAACATCACATAAAATTTCATCATGGTACCTTCCGATAGAAAATGATATGAGTACTTGCTTATTTACCTTGACTTCACCACTCTCATTCAACCATTAAAGTGTATATGGCCTAGGATGCTTCATAGTAGGTAAATCCAGCTTCTCAACAGTAGTTGTGCTAGCAACATTAATGCAACTCCCACCATCAATAATCATACTACATACCTTATCTTTGATAAGACACCTCGTCTGAAAGATGTTATCTCGTTGCACCTCATTTTCCTCCTTTACTTGCACATTCAATGCTTGCCTTGTAATGAGAGCTACTTTATTAATCGGATACTTCTCTCCATCACTTTAACCCTCTAATGATGGCATAGAATCATCATCTGATTCACTTTCAGTTTCAACATCACCATTACTTCTCAAGATCATTATACGCTTATTTGGACATTGAGATGAAATGTGACCCTTGCCCAAACACTTAAAGTATTTAACATCTCTATTTCTACTTGGTTGGGGGTCAGAATTACCTGCCTCCTTGCTAATACCCACATTCTTGTACTTGGATAGCTCGACTTTGGACTTGTAATTGGCCATCTTATCCCTTTTACTCCAATTTGGCTTCCAAGGTGAGGTAGATCTTGAGTGGTATGAACTCTGATTATTTGTAAATGGAATCCAATACCAATGTTGGTATAAGATCGTTCTAACAAAGGTTAAGGGATTTTGGAGTTCTAACGCAATGATTATAAACAAGCAAGAACCAGAACTTAAAGATTCAGACGCCACTCCCAATAACAAAAACGTTGAAGAAGATAAGTCTGTTGAACCAACACACTCAAGTATGAAAGTTCAAAATTAGTTCTCAAAGAACCAGAGAAAATCGCTCATACATTCATCATATGTTGACCTCCCTTCTATCCACCCTTTTTATATGCTAACCCCCCTAAACCCTAGCTAATAAGATGAGCTTATTAAGGAAATTGTCCAATCTGCCAACCACCCTCTTTATATGCTAATAAGATGGGCTAATTAAGGAAATTAGTTCAATCTGCTAGCCACCCATTTTTATATGCTAATAAGATGGGGTTATTAAGGAAATTCGTCCAACCGACTAAATAATAATAATAACCTATGAAAATAACCCATTCAAATGCCCAACTTGGGCTCCCAAATCCAATGTCCTTCCTAAGGTCATAGTTCTAAAATTCCTCCTCATATGACACATTCACAAGCCTTGGTGAAGCCTCCATCATCCTTAACTCGTACCTAGCAATTTCCTGATAGTAAATGTCGCACGTGTGTCATGCTAGTATACAAGCTATTGTCAAGATTCTAACGTGTGAATGAGTCATTAAAACAAACTGTGGAGCCTTGATAAGAGGAAATGAAGTGATGGACTCATTTTTCAGCAATTAAGATGAAAATACTTGTAAGAAATGCTAGTTATCACCAAAGACTCGTTATTTAATGCAATTCAAAGGGTTTCAAGTTCCAAAGGGGTATAGATATGCTTGTTGCCATGAATAAAGTGTGTCTGGCTGGTATACAAGCTATTGTCAAGGTTCTAATGTGCGAATGAGTCATTAAAACAAAATGTCGAGCCTTGATAGGAGGAAATGAAGTGATGGACTCATTCTTCAGCAATTAAGATGAAAATACTTGTAAGAAATGCTAGTGATCAACAAAGACTCCATAATTAATGCAATTCAAAGGGTTTAAAGTTCCAAAGGGATAGATGTGCTTGTTGGTATACAAGCTATTGTCAAGAATCTAATGTGTGAATGAGTCATTAAAACAAAATGTGGAGCCTTGATGAGAGGAAATGAAGTGACAGTCTCATTATTCTGCAATTAAGATCAAAATACATGTAAGAAATGCCAGTTATCATCAAGGACCCCTTGTTTAATGCAATTCAAAGGGTTTCAAGTTCAAAAGGGGAATAGAAGTGCTTGTTCCCATGAATAAAGTGCATCTTGTTGGTATACAATCTATTGTTAGGATTCTAACGTGTGAATGAGTCATTAAAACAAAATGTGGAGCCTCGATAGCAGGAAATGAAGTGATGGACTCATTCTTCAGCAATTAAGATGAAAATACTTGTAAGAAAAGCTAGCTATCACGACTCTTTGTTTCATGCAATTCAAAGGGTTTCAAGTTCCAATGGGGTATAGAACTGCTTGTTGCCATGAATAAAGTGCATCCTGCTGGTATACAAGCTATACCCTAGATTCTAATGTGTGAATGAGTCATAAAAACAAAATGTGGAGTCTTGATAAGAGGAAATGAAACAATGGTCCCACTATTCTACCATTAAGATGAAAATACTTGCAAGAAATGTTAGTCATCAGCAAAGACTCCTTTTTTAGTGCATTTCAAAGGGTTTCAATTTATAAAGGGGTCCTTGTTCCTAAGAAGAAAGTGCATCTTGCTCATATACAAGCTATTGTCAAGATTCTAATGTGTGAATGAGTCATTAAAACAAAATGTGGAGCCTTGATAAGAGGAAATGAAGTGATGGTCTCACTATTCTGCCATTAAGATGAAAATACTTGTAAGAAATGCTAGTCATCAGCAAAAACTCCTTTAATGCAATTCAAAGGGTTTCAAAATCTAAAGGGGTATAGATGTCATTGTTCCCAAGAATAAAGTGCATCTTGCTGGTATACAAGCTACTGTCAAGATTCTAACGTGTGAATGTGTCATTAAAACAAAATGGGGTGCCTTGATAGGAGGAAATTAAGTGATGGACTCATTCTTCAGCAATTAAGATGAAAATACTTGTAAGAAATGCTAGTTATCAACAAAGACTCCATATTTAATGCAATTCAAAGGGTTTCAACTTCCAAAGGGATATAGATGTGCTTGTTACCATGAATAAAGTGCGTCTTGCTGGTATACAAGCTATTGTCACGATTCTACCGTGTCAAAGAGTCATTAAAACAAAATGTGGAGCCTTGATAAGAGGACATGAAGTGATGGTCTCATTATTCTACAATTACAATGAAAATACTTGTAAGAAATGTCAGACATCATCACAGAACCCTTGTTTAAATTCAGAGGGTTTCAAGTTCCAAGGGGGAATAGATGTGCTTGTTGGCATGAATAAAGTGCATGTTGCAGGTATACAATCTATTGTCAAGACTCTAACGTGTCAATGAGTCATTAAAACAAAATGTGGAGCCTTGATAGGAGGAAATGAAGTGATGGACCCATTCTTCGGCAATTAGGATGAAAATAGTTGTAAGAAGTGCTAGTTATCACCAAAGACTCCTTATTTAATGAAATTGAAAGGTTTCAAGTTCCAAAGGGGTATAGATATGCTTATTGCCATGAATATAGCACGTCTCGCTAGTATACAAGCTATTGTCAAGATTCTAACGTGTGAATGACTCATTAAAACAAAATGTGGAGCCTTGACAGGAGGAAATGAAGTGATGGACTCATTCTTGAGCAATTAAGATGAAAGTATTTGTAAGAAATGCTAGTAATCACCAAAGACTCCTTCTTTAATGCAATTCAAAGGGTTTCAAGTTCCAAAGGGGTATAGATAACCTTGTGGCCATGAATAAAGTGCATCTTGTTGGTATACAAGCTATTGTCAAGATTCTAACGTGTGAATGAGTCATTAAAACAAATTGTGGAGCCTTGATAAGAGGAAATGAATTAATGATCTCATTATTCTGCAATTAAGATGAAAATACTTGTAAGAAATGCTAGTCATCATCAAAGACTCCTAGTTTAATGCTATTCAAAGGGTTTCAAGTTCCAAAGCGGTATAGATGTGCTTGTTGGCATGAATAAAGTGCATCTTGCTGCTATACAAGCTATTTTCAAGATTCAAACGTGTGAAAGAGTCATTAAAATAAAATGTGGAACCTTGATAGGAGGAAATGATGTGATTGACTCATTCTTCATCAATTAAGATGAAAATACTTGTAAGAAATGCTAATTATCACCAAAGACTCCTTGTTTCATGCAATTCAAAGTGTTTCAAGTTCCAAAGGGGTATAGATGTGCTTGTTGCCATGAATAAAGTGCATCTTGCTGGTATACAAGCTATTGTCAAGATTCTA
>JAHLGP010000100.1:0-15954 GCA_020141445.1 Bruguiera sexangula | reverse complement strand
TAGTTTCTAGAGAAATATTGATCTTCCAAATAATTTAAAGTTTAAACTTATATGTGACTTGTTATTGAAACCCTAAGTTGCATTGCCTTTGTACCCATATTAGCTGTGTTTGAGTGAGTAAGGTTATGACTTAAGACGTTGACAATGATATAATAAGGCATGGATAGGTTAAGACCTGATAGATTATTTAGAAGTGATAGTTTTTCTAGGAATAAAAAAATAGTAATTAGTGAAAATTTAGATAATAAGTAGGCTCTAACAAACCTCAAATTTGCATCTTTCTTTAAGTTTGCTTGTTTCCCTTCCTTTGTAATATCTCTCTTCCTCCCCTTTTTGTAACATAAGTTTGTAACAACTTTTGATGTTTAATGAATGTTATTCCTGTAAGTATTCTTTTCTTGTCTTTATTATCTTCATTCATTAGTGTGTTTCTATATATGTTCTATACATCTTTGTATGCCTAGGACAAAAAAATCCATCACCTTTTGGTAAGAAGGAAAGTATGGAATTTAATAAGATGACTTTTAATAAAGTCCCTACAAAATTGTATTAGCCTATACATATTCTGGTCGACTTCTTATTAGAGGAACAGTCTGAGTACAATTATGTACAATATGATGGTAGCAACATCATTGAATGGAATTTAGATGGAATGTCAAAATAATAAAATTTAAATCATTTAATCCTTAAAAGATGAGATTGTCACTTTAGTTCTTGCTAACAAGACTTCTTTTTCCACAGTACAGAGAAAATGACAGAAAATGATCATGGAATTAACTCTTGTGTAGACACCAAACATTATATTTATTGCAACATCTACTTCAATGCACATTAGGTGATTTGAGTCCATTAAAGTCCATCAAACATAAGAGACATTGATCTTGGTTAGTGTTTCTTACATGGTATGAGTGGTTCATTACCTAAGAGATGAAAACTTCATTTCATTTCTCTCTAACAAGGCTTATCCTTTCATTTTAAAGGAATCAGGATTCACAAAAATTGATCATGAAATTAACTTTTGTGTTTGCAACAAACATAATATTGATTATGATGAGCACATATATACATCTTTGGCTATCTGAATACATTGAAGTACATTAACCATAGGATTCATTGATCATTATTTGCTTTTTTTACTTTGTTTGAATGGTTCATTGCTAAGGAGATGAGACTGTCACTTCATTTCTCCTTAACAGGGTTTCTCCTTTTGTTGCAATGACTCATTCACACAATCAATGTTAAAATTAACTTTTATGTCTCCTCCAAATATTATATTCATTGCAACAAGTACATCAAGAGATGATTGAAGTCCATCAAACATAGGAGTCAGTGATCTTGATTAGTCTTTTTATGAGTTTTTAATATGGTTCATTACTAGGAAGATGAAATTGTCACTTCCTTTCAAGCTAAGAAAACTTCTTTTTTTATTACAAGGCGTTGTTCACACAAAATGGTTATGAAATTAACTTTTGCATCTAGACTAGACACTTTATTCATTAACACAAGCATGTAAATACACCTTTGATAGCCTGAATCCATTGAATTTTATCAAACATGGGACTCATTGATCTTGGTTAGTTTTCCTTACATTGTTTAAATCATTTAATGACTAAAAGATGAGATCGTAACTTCAGTCCTTGCTAACAATGCTTCTCTTTCCACTGTATAGAAAATGACAAAAAATTATCATGGAATTAACTGTTATGTAGACACCAAACATTATATTCATTGTGACATCTACTTCAATGCACATTGGGTGATTTGAGTCCATTGAAGTCCATCAAACATAGGAGACATTGATCTTTATTAGTATTCCTTACTTGAGTGGTTCATTGCCTGAAAGGTGAGATCTTCACTTCATTTCTCTCTAACAAGGCTCATCCTTTCATTTAAAGGAATCATTGACACAAAATGATGATGAAATTGTTATGTCTACCCCAAACATTATATTCATTGGGACAATCATGTAACCCTTTAGTAGTTTGAATCCATAGAAGACCCTAAAATAGTTAAGTCATTCATCTTAATTGACTTTTCCAACATAGTTTGAGTGGTTTATTGTCTAAAAGATGACATTGTCAGTTTATTTCTCATTAACATAGCTTCTCCTTTCATTATAAGGACTTATTCATACAAAATGATCATTAAATTAACTCTTACTCACAACAAACATTATATTCATTGTGACAAGCATGTCAATACAATTTTGGTAGTCTAAATCCATTAAAGTCCATCAAACATAAGAGTGATTGATTTTGATTTGATTTTCTTACATAAATAGAATGGTTAATTGCATGAAAAATGAGAAAGTCATCTCATTTCTTGCTGGTAAGGCTTTTGTTTTTATGTAAAGAGTCAATCACACAAAATGATCATGAAATTGATTGTTGTGTATTGATAAGATTCCCTTAATTAGGAGACTATTATTATTAAGGTCATCTAACACTTACCTTTCATTATTTCCACATTAGTAAGTATAATTACTTTTGTATTGGTAGACATAATTAGTGGAATCCTTTTAGTAGTAGATTTTTCCTTAGTTATTAGATCAAATTCTTAAGTCTATAAATATGTAATGCCTTATTGCTTTTTAATGAAAAAGCAATCAAATACAATTAAGAGCTATTTAGCTTATTGGACGTTAATCCCTTTGAAGAGGTAATTAGAGCCTGATCCCCTCAAAGAGATTAATATCTTTATTTTTTTTGCAATTTTCTTATTTTCAATCCTAAATTCTAATCATCTATACACCAAACATTATATCCACTACAACTACTACTTAAATACATAATTGGTAGTCTTAATCCATTGTTGTCCATTAAATATTGGATTCATTAATCTTGATTAGCTTTCTTACAATGTTTGAATGGTTTATTGTCTTAAAGATGAGACTATCACTTCATTTCATAGACATAAACTTTCTTTTTTTGTTGCAAGGATTCATTCACACAAAATGATCATAAAATAAACTTTCATTTCAACAGGAAACATTATTTTCAATGCCACAAGCACTTATATATACCTTTGATAGTCTAAATCAATTGAATTTCATCATAGGAGTCATTGATCATGATTAGCTTTTCTTACTTGGTTTGATTGGTTCAAGGCCTAAAAGATGAGGTCATCACTTCATTTTTCACTAACAAGGCTTCTCCATTCGTTGTGAGGAGTCAATCCCACAAAATGATCATGGAATTACCTTTTGTGTATCCATTAAATTCATTGCAATAATCATGTAAATACATCTTCAGTGGTCTGTATCCAATGAAGTCTATAAAAAATAGTCATTATTATAAAATGGGATTATACTATTATGGCCTATTAAACATGTTCTTTGGTTGGCACAAAGAATTAGTATTAGATGGTGGGAAAATTTTCATTTCTTTGGTGATGGAGTTTATATGGCCAAAGGTATCATTATATAAATGGTCCAAAAGATGGTTCAATTTCCAAATAATGAGAGCATCTCTTCATTTCTTCTTAACAAGGCTGTAACTTTCCTTGCAAGAACTCATTCACATAAATTAATCTTGAAAATACCTTTTGTGCTTACAATTAACATTATATTTATTGCAGTGAGCATAACTCTACACCTTTGGTACTAGGAATCCATTTAATTCCATCAGACAAAGGAGTCTTTGATAATGATTAGCTTTTCTTACAAGTATTTTTGGTTCAGCTGCAGAATAAATGGTTCTTACAAGGACCTAACATGCACAGGGAATCAAGCAAGAACCAAGGAAAGCTAAATTAGATTTCAATCATGCAAACTCTAGACCTAATGTTTAAAGGAACATGGACCTAAAGTATAAAGAAGGATATAAATGCCACATTATAGAAAAGAACGAATTTGGGAGTGAGAAGTTAGGCTAAACACCATAAGAAGAGTTAGTTCTTGATAAGTTCTTTAGTTCTTAAAAGAAACAAAAGAGAAAATTCTCATTTTTCAATTCACATAATCACCTACTTTTTAACAATGAAATTAAGTCTATTTATAAGCTGAAATAACAACCCTAAAAGTAAAGACAATGATATACTACTAAAATATAAGATCACTCCTATTTTATTGTAAACTCTTATTTTATAACAAACTCTTACTTAAGAATGGATTTTATTACTTAACCCTAGCTTAGTAAGCACTCTAATCATATTAATAAAGCTTTGGTCCTTTTTTATGCTTGAATTCATGTCATTTGTAACTTAGTTGGTCTAAATATCCTCAATCAGCCCATTGAGTACTTTTTTCATCTTTGTAGTGCTAGGTCTAGGTTCATGTTCCTTTAAACATTAGGTCTAAGTATTGCATGATTAAAATTTGATTTACCTTTTTGAGTTCTTACTCGATTCCTTGTATGTGTTAGGTCCTTAAGTCACATCTTTCGGTGTTCACATTAAGATAAGACCTATTAGTATGAAATGAAGTGACAATCTCATGTTTTAGATAATAAACCATTCAAATCATGCATGGAAACCTAATTAAGATCAATAACTCATGTTTTATCCACTTGAATGAATTCAAATTACCAAAGGTGTATTAACATAGTCGTTACAAGATTTGGTCTTAACACAATGGATAATTTCATTATCATTTTATGTGAATATCTCCTTGTAATGAAAGGAGAATCAATGTCAGCAAGAAATGAAGTGATTTTTTGATCTTTCAAGAAAATAATCATTCCAACCATGTAATAAAATCTAATCAAAATCAATCACTCCTATGAGGTGATTTTCTCATTTCATGATGGATTCAAGAACTGATATTCCTTTGTAATGAATTAAAAACCTGTTACTCTTGCACCTTTAAAACCTCAACAAGCTTATGAGGATCAATTGAGGATTAAAAATGAGAGAAAACAGAAAAAAGAGAGACTGAAAAGAAAGGGATAACCGAAACAAAAACGGGAGGAGAAAAAGTGTGGACACAAGGGTGAGAAGAAAAAAAAAAGTTTCTATGCAAAAAAAAAAGTGATCTCCAAAGAACATTTTATGCCAAACAACTTATGATTGTACTTTTGTACAAAGAGGCTTATTTTAACACTAACAAGTTTGACCCATCTTTGTTTAGTATTGTTATTTTTCTTTTGTAGAAATTTGAAGATGTATTCCCTGAGAATGTTCCATGTGGATTACCACTTAAGAGATAAATTGAGCATCAAATTGATTTTATACTTGGTGCATCCATTCCAAACCAACCAGCATATACAAGTAATCCCAAGGAGGCAAAGGAGCTTTAAAGGTAGGCTGAGGAACTTATGTCAAAATGATATGTGAGAGAAAGCATGAGTGCTTGTATGGTTCCTATCCTACTTGTACCCAAGAAGGATGGGACTTGGAAGATATGTGTTAATTGTAAAGTATAGTTATCCCACACTTAGGTTAGATGACATGTTAGATGAATTGCATGGTTCATGTGTCTTTTCTAAAATTGATTTGAAAAATGGATATCACCAAATTAGGATGAGAGAGGAAGATGAGTAGAAAACAAATTTCAAAACCAAGTATGGTCTATATGAATGGCTTGTTATGCCATTTGGTCTTACTAATACACCAAGCACTTTTATGTGATTGATGAATCATATTTTGCATACATTTATTGGTAAATTTGTGGTTATGTATTTTGATGATATTTTGGTCTATAGCAAAAACTTAGTAGAGCATTTTCATCATTTATGTTTTGTTTTAATTGTTTTACATTTTGAGAAACTACATGCTAACTTCAAGAAATGTTCATTTTTTTCTAACTAGATTATTTTTCTTGGCTATGTTATGAGTAGTCGAGGTATTAAGGTTGACAAGGAAAAAGTTAGGGAAATCCCTAATTGGCCTACCCCTAAGTCAATTAGTAATACGCGTAACTTCTATGGTCTAGCAAGTTCCTATATACGCTTTGTTAGTGACTTTAGCACCATTGTTGCACCTCTAACTAAGGTTAATTAAAAGAACATGGGTTTTAAGTGTGGTAGTGATTACGATAAGGCTTTTAATCACATTTAGAAAAAATTAAATTCTGCATACTTACTTGCCTTACTTGACTTTGCAAAAACCTTTTAGATTGGGTGTGATGCTTTAGGTATTGGCAATGGAGCTGTTTTGATGCCGTAAAGGGGTCTAATTTCCTACTTTAGTCAAAAGCTAAGTGGAGTAAGCCTTAATTATCTTACTTATGATAAAGAGATGTATACATTGGTATGGCCTTTGGAGGCATAGCAACATGACTTTTGGCCTAAGGAGTTTGTCATCCATACTGATCATGAATCCTTGAAGCACTTGAAGGGGCAAGTAAAGTTCAACAAATGACCTAACAAGTGGGTCAAATTCATTGAGACCTTTCCCTACATCGTCAAATATAAACAAGGTAAGGATTTGAATATATTAATGATTTATATGTGAAAGATCCTAACTTTGCTAATTTGTATGAAGCATGTGAGAACTTAGTCTTTGAGAAATTTTATAGCCATGAGGGTTTCTTATTTAGAGAAAATCGTTTATATGTGCCTACGAGTTCTTTGTTGCATGCTATTATTCAAATGAATTTGAATACATGGGAAGATTGTTTACTGCATGTCAATTTTGCATATAATAAGAGTGTTCATTCTACTACTAACTCTCCATTTGAAATTTTATATGGTTTTAATCCTTTGACTTCTTTGAATTTGGTGCCTATACTTGTCGATGAGTATAATAGCTTAGATGGTGAATGTAAGGTTGACATGGTGAATAAATTGCATGAGAAGGTGTGGTAACATGTTATAAAACAAACTGAGTAATATGCATCCTATGTCAACAAAGGGCAAAAGAAGGTGGTGCTTGAACCTAGCGATTGGGTTTGGGTGCATATGCATAAGGCAAAGTTCCTAGCTCAGAGGCATTCAAGGCTACAACCTAGAAGAGATAGTCCATTTCAAGTAGTAGCACGGATTAATGATAATACCTATAACTTGGACCTTTCTGGTGAGTATAATGTGAGTATAACATTTAATGTTTCTGATCTTTCTCCTTTTGATGTAGGTGATGATTCAAGGACAAATCCTTTCGAGGAGAGATGGAATGATGAGAAGCTTGGAGATGATGCGTGGAAGACTTCAAAGGATGCAGGAGGTCCATTGCGCATTCCATAAGGTCCAATAATGCAAGCTAGAGTTAGAAAGATGAAAGAAGTACTAAATTGGCTTATTGAAGACATTCTGATCAACCAAGCTACAAATGGTGTGAAATCAAACTTAATATGATTGAAGTGCTTAATGGGGTAGAGTTAAGAAATAGCATTCACTCCTAAATAGGAGTTTGTCCTAAATAAGTCTTTGTTATAAAAGTGAAAGTTTTCTAAATAAGAATTTGTCCTAGATAAGAGTTTGTCCTAAATAGGGATTTGTCTTAAATAGGAACTTATCTATCTTTAAGATTGCTATCATAGTCTATAAATAGGCACCTTCTTGTAAACTTTAAAATCAAACAATTTGAGAGAAATAAAAAGCAAGAGTTTTCTCCTTCACTTCTTTCCAAAACTAATGAACTTATTAAGAAGTAACTCTTATTGTAGTGTTCAACTTGATTTATCACTCCCAATTAGCTTATTTCTAAAGTGTGGCATTCATATTCTTCTTAATACCCTGAGTTCATGTTCCTTTGAATATTAGTTCTAGGGTGATGCAAAAAAACCCCAAAAAGACGTGGCTTAGGGACCCAACGCACACAAAGAATCAAAGAATCAAAGAACAGCCAGGAAAGCTAAATCAGAATTTAATAACCCAAACCCTAGACCCAATATTCAAAGGAACATGAACCTAGGGTATTTAAGAAGGATATGGACACCACAATCCAGAAAAGAAAGGAATTAGGAGTGATAAGTCAATTTCAATGCCACGAGAAGAAGTACCTCTTGATAAGTTCTTTAGTTCTCAAAAAAACCGAGGGAGAAAAACCCTTACTGTCTATTTCACTTAAAATTGTTTGATCTTCTAGAGCTTACAAAAGTTGTCTATTTATAGACTAAGATAGCAATCCTAAAGAGACATAAAATCCTACTTAAGAAAAATCCTTATTTAGGAGGAATTCCTATCTAGGGACAAATTTTTACACAGATAATAAATTCCTAATTAGGAGTGAATGCTATTACTTAGTCTTGACCCATTGGGTACTCCAATCATATTAATAAGGCTTGGGCTCTCTTTCAAGCTTGAATTCACACTATTCAAAGCTCGGTTGGCCTGAATGTCCTCAATCAGCCCATTTAGTGCCTTTTTCATCTTTTTGGCTCCAGCTCATGTTATTGAGCCTTTTGGAATGCGGAATGGACCTTTTGCATCATTTTAGGCCTTCCACCCATCATCTTTAAGGTTCTCATCATGGGGTTTGTATGATTAGAGTCTAACTTAGCTTCCTAGGTATTGCTTAATTCCTTGTATACGTTGAGTTTGATGTGGAAAACCATAGAAAGACGTGGCTTAGGGACCCAACACACATAAGGAATCAAAGAACAACCAGGAAAGATAAATCAGAGTTTAATAACACAAACCCTAGACCTAACATTCGAAGCAACACGAACCTAGGGTATTTAAGAAGGATATGGATGCCACACTCTAAAAAAGAAAGGAATTGGGAGTGATAAGTCAATTTGAATGCCACAAGAAGAAGTACCTCTTGATAAGTGTGGTTGCATTAGGCTATTAGGGAAATAGCCCACCTACATACAACTTCGCCAAGGATTGGCAAGAACAAGCAGACTTGGCAAGGGTGTGTCTATGTAAAGCCTCAAAACATGAAGAAATGGGCTGACAAAAAGGGATGACATATGGAGTTCCAAGTCGGGGACTTGGTATTAGCCAAACTACATGCCATTCTTCAGTACAAGGATGTGCACAAGGGGCTGATCCGTCACTACAAAGAGCCATTTTGCGTGACACAATGGGTCAGGAAGGTCGCATACAAGTTGGAGCTGTCACTAAAATTAAAGGTACACCTAATTTTCCATATGAGTATGCTTAAACCTTACGGATCCAAATTGAGGGGAGTCGCAGTGCACCCCACTTGGAGCAAAAACTTCATATGACCAAGAAGTCGAATCCATACTGGCGGATCGGGTCATACGGAAATGGCATTATACACCAAGGAGTGAATACTTTATCCAATGGAAGGGTCTTCTGGAGAGTGAAGCTAGTTGGGAACTTGTCGAAGCTCTTTGGCAGTTCAAGAAGGAGATTGACACATACCTTGCTGAAGAAGCGATGAAGGTGTCGCCTGATTAGGTGGGGGAGAATATCACAGTCCTTTGCTCCTAGGGATGGGCAATACGATGAATCTAGAAGCCTCATAGGGAAGGATAACATAATGAATCTAGAAGCCTTCTAGGGAAGGCCAATACAATGGAATATACTATGTAATAAATGCTAGTACATGTAGGTAGATGGAAGTTGAAGTGATGTGATATCCACCATTAGATCAAAGAAGGATCTAATGGTTGTGGCTTGTCCAATACTTGTATAAAAGGGGACCTCCTCCCCCTCATTTGTATCATTCAATTCATAAGTGAAATACATTATAAAGTTTCTCTCCAAAGGTTTTTGTGAGTTGAGTGTGAGAAGGCTGCTTGGGAGGAATTCTCAAGGCCACACGGATCGGGAGCACTAAATCCTTTAGGCCCATGACACACGCATAAACGATTTTCCCTAAATAAGAAATCTTCATGCTTATAAAACTTCTTAAAGGCTGACTTCTCACATGCTCCATACACATTAGCAAAGTCAGGATCATTTACATATAAATCTTTAATATGTTCAAATCCTAATAAGTTTGTAGTAAGTGTAGAGATAAGGGCATACTTGTGAGATAATGCATCAGCTACCACATTTTCCTTACCTTGTTTATATTTGATGATGTAGGGAAAGGTCTCAATGAATTCAATCCACTTGGCATGTCTTTTATTCAACTTTCCTTGTCCCTTCAAGTGCTTCAAGGATTCATGGTCAGTATGGATGATAAACTCCTTAGGGTAAAGGTAATGTTGTCATGTCTCCAAAGCCCATACCAATGCATACATCTTTTTATCATAAGTAGGATAATAAAGGCTTGCTCCACTTAATAAGTAAATGGGCACCTTTCCTGCATCAAAATAGCTCCAATGCCAATACCTGAAGGATCACACTCAATCCTGAAAGCTTTTGTAAAGTCAGGTAAAGCAAGTAAGAGTGCAGAACTTAACTTTTTCTTGATGCAATTAAAAGCCTTGTCTTGGTCACTACCCCACCTAAAGCTTATGTTCTTTTTGATAAGCTTAATGAGTGGTGCAGCAATGGTGCTAAAGTCCCTAACAAAGCATCTATAGAAACTAGCTAGACCATGAAAACTACGCACATCACTAATTGACTTAGGAGTAGGCCAATCTTGGATAGCCCTAACTTTTTCCTTGACAACCTTAACACCTTTAGCACTCACAACATAGCCAAGAAATGTGATCTGATTGGTACAAAAGGAACATTTCTTAAAGTTAGCATACAATTTCTCAGAACATAAAACATTTAAAATAGAACATAAATGATAAAATGCTTTTTAGGCTTTTGCTATAGACCAAAATATCATCAAAATACACAAGCACGAATTTACCAATGAATGGATGCAAAACTTGATTCATTAATCACATAAAAGTGCTTGGTGCATTAGTGAGACTAAATGGCATAACAAGTCATTCATACAAACCATACTTAGTTTTGAAAGTTGTTTTCCACTCATCTCCCTCTCTCATTATAATCTAGTGATATCCAATTTTCAAATTAATCTTAGAAAAGACACACGAACCATGCAATTCATCCAACATGTCATCTAACCTAGGTATAGGGTGATGGTACTTTATAGTGATTTTGTTGATCGCTCAACAATCAACACACATCCTCCAAGTCCTATCTTTTTTGGGTACAAGTAGGACAGGAATAGCACAAGGACTCATGCTTTCCCTCACATATCCTTTTGAAATAAGCTCCTCAACTTGCCTTTGAAGCTCCTTTGTCTCCTCAGGATTACTCATATATGCTGGCCGGTTAGGGATGGATGCACCAGGGATGAAATCAATTTGATGCTCAATTCCTCTCTTAAGTGGCAATCCACTTGGGACATCATTAGGGAATACATCTTCAAATTCCTGAAATAAAGCAATAACAAGACTAGGCAAAGATAGTTCAAACTTGTTAGTGTTAAAATAAGCCTCTTTGTACAATAGTATGATCATAGGTTGTTTGGCATAAAATGCTCTTTTGACATCACATTCTTTTGCATAGAAACTTTCTGTTTTCTAATCTCTCTCGTGTCCTCATGTTTTCTCCTCTCTTTTCTCTTTTGTCAATCTCTCTTTTCTGTTCACTCTCACTTTTAATCCTTGACTAATCCTCATAAGCTTGTTAGGGTGATAATGGTACAAGAGTGATAGGTTTTTCATTCATTACAAAAAAATATCGATTCTTGAAGCCATCATGCATGACTCGCCTATCAAACTGCCATGGCCTTCCTAATAGAATATGGCCTGCATGCATAGGTACAACATCACATAAAACTTCATCATGGTACCTTCCAATAGAAAATGACACAAGCACTTGCTTATTTACCCTGACTTCACCATTCTCATTCAACCATTGAAACTTATATGGCCTAGGATTTATAATAGGTAAATCTAGCTTCTCAACCATCGTTGTGCTAGCAGCATTAGTGCAACTCCCACCATTAATAATCATACTATATACCTTATCTTTGATGAGACACCTTGTTTGAAAGATGTTATCTCGTTGCACCTCATTTTCTTCCTTTACTTGCGCATTCAGTGCTCGCCTTGTGATCAAAGCTACACCATTAACCGGATACTCCTCTCCATCACTTTCACCCTCTGATGATGGCACATAATCATGATCTGATTCACTTGTAGTTTCAACATCACTATTACCTCTCAAGATCATTGCATGCTTATTTGGACATTAAGATGCAATGTTACCCCTACTAAAACACATAAAACATTTAACATCTCTATTTCTACTTGGTTAAGGGTCAGAATTACCTACCTCCTTGCTAGAACCCACGTTCTTTTGCTTGGAAAGCTTGGATTTGGACTTGTAATTAGCCTTCTCATCTCTTTTACTCCAATTCAGCTTCCAAGATGAGGTAGAACCTAAGTTCTACCCAAACCGTGTGGAACCCTTTCATTTAAGTTACGTTTCAACTTTCTTTGCCATGTGCACCATGTCTTCTCATTCCATTTAATGTTGTAATTTAACCATATTGGCTATGTCTCTATTTAGCCCTTGCAGAAATTGAGCCATAATTGCCTCTCTATCCTTTTCTACATTTACCCTAATCATGGCAATCTCCATCTCCTTGTGGTAGTCCTCCATACTTTTGGTGCCCTAAATAAGCCCTTGTAGCCTTTGGTACAACTCTCTATAATAGTGATTAGGGACAAACATCCTCCTCATGATAGCCTTCATCTCCTCTTATGTATCAATAGGTCACTCACGATTCCTTCTCCTAGTCAAAACAAGTTGATCACACCAAATAATAGCATAATCAGTAAATTCAATAGCTGTAAGTTTTAACTTTTTCTCCTCAAAATAGTTGTGGTAGTCAAAAACCAATTCAACCTTCATCTCCCATTCTAGGTATGTATTCTAGGTATGTATCGGGATCATTCTTACCTTAGAATGGAGGAATTGTCTTTTTAATACTACCCAAATCATGGTTATAGGAGCCTTGCCTCCCAAATTCTCTCCAATCCCTTCTATTGTTAGTAGTTCTAACCACAGTAGTTCAATCATTAAATGCATCATCTTCTACATCATCTTCATGGTCATAGGCATGTCTCAATTGCCTTCTTGCTTTAGGAGCCTCATATTCCCCATGCCTCCTTTGCAACATTGCTATTTTATTGGCTTGCTCCTCCATCCTCGCCCTCATATCGTCAAATTTGGTATTCATGTGCTCAAATTGTTGTTGCATAGTTTTGATAAAAAATGACACATCACCAGCTCCCTCCTGAGCTGCACCTTTGTCTTTAGACGTCATAGTATTACTTCTACACAAAATAATTAGGATACCTCACAGAACACTCCTTACGTGTTTAACTCAAAAGAAGGTGTCACACTCCCTCATGTTTACACTCTTTATGGCTTTTTCTTTATATGAACTTCACTCTTGCCATTTACCACTTAGATTTCCCCTTTTAGCTCTATAAAGAACTAAGCAAACTAAATCAAGAGGATTGATTTTGAACAGAATAAGATAAATGGCATAGAATTGAACAAGTTGGAGAACAAGCAGTCAAAAAATGAAAAAGGATGTCTAGGCAAACGAATTTAATAAACTAAACTCACAAAAATCAAGATAGGGGGTTAAACTTAGAGGACAAACTTGGCTAACATAACAAGAAAATAGATGGCAAAATTGGAGTTGAGCAAGAAAACTTTAATATTATTGCGGCCAATATAACCAAACTTTTAACTTTTATCAATAACTTGAATATGATGCCTTCTTTCTTTTGTTCCTCTTTTTTTCTTTTTTCCTTTTTCTTTCTTTTTTTGTTGCTATTTTTTTAATTTCTTTTCTTTTGCTCAACACAAAATAATAGTAGAATACTTAGACATAACAATTGGGATTGAAATTAGCACATTTTTGATAATTATGATCTCAAACAAACAAGTAAAATAGAAGGATTGCAAACAAACAAATTAGTGCATTTGAATGGTAATGCACTTTATAGGCAAACTAGATTGAAATAAATAAATCACAAGGTAGAAATTTGAAGAATGAGTTGATTCAACCTAATTTAGAGTCAAGCTCTGATAGCAACTGATGTAGAAAACCCCCAAAAGATGTGGCTTAGGGACCCAATGCACATATGGAATCAAAGAACAACGAGGAAAGCTAAATCAGAGTTTTATAACACAAACCCTAGACCCAACATTGGAAGGAACATGAACCTAGGGTATTTAAGAAGGACATGGACACCACACTCCAGAAAAGAAAGGAATTGGGAGTGATAAGTCAATTTGAATGTCACAAGAAGAAGTACCTTTTGAGAAGTTCTTTAGTTCTTAAAAGAACCAAGGGAGAAAAACCCTGGCTTTCTTTTTCACTCAAAATTATCTAATCTTCCAGAACTTACAAGAGGTGCCTATTTATAGGTTAAGATAACAATTCTAAATAGGCATAAATTCCTACTTAGGACAAATCCTTACTTAGGAGGAATTCCTATCTAGGAACAAATTCTTACATAGACAATAAACTCTTATTTAGGAATGAATGTTATTACTTAGCCTTGACCCATTTGGTACTCCAATCATATTAATAAGGTCTGGACTCTCTTTCAAGCTTAAATTCGCACCATTTGAAGTTTGGTTGGCCTAAATGTCCTTAATTAGCCCATTTAGTACTTCTTTCATCCTTCTGGCTCTAGCTCGTGTTAATGGGCCTTTTGGAATGTGCAATGGACCTCTTGCATCCTTTGAAACCTTCCACTCATCATCTCTAAGGTTCTCATCAGCCTCAGTCCATGTGTCATTCTAGCCCTCTTAGTGCCTAAGAAAAATGGCACTTAAAGAATGTGTGTTGACAGTTAGGCTATCAATAGGATCACCATCAAATACCAGTTTCCAATTCTTTGTCTTGATGATCTTTTGGATTAACTCTTTGGTGCGACTATCTTCTTAGAGCTAAATTTAAAGTGTGGATATCACCAAATCAGAATTAAGCCCAGAGATTAATGGAAGCCTACATTCAAAACCAAAGATGGACTATTTGTATGGCTAGTTATGCCATTCGGGTTGTCTAATGTGCTTTACCTAATTTTTTTAATTTATTTTATATTATTTTAGTTTAATTAAAAATTTTAGCTAAATTATTTAGGAAGTAGTAAACTATCCAAGAATTCTTTTTTATTTCTAAGTGTATTCCTATTTAGTTAAATTATTTTACTAGGTAATAATTAAGTTTTTTCACATTTAAGTTAGAGCATTTTCCTATTTAGCTTATGATTTTACCTATAAATACATGTGTAAGACTTAAAGGCTAAAACCATCCATGATCTCAATATTTAGTAAATTATCAATAAAAATATTCTTTTGAAAGTTGTTATCTATTCTCTATTAGATTTTAGAAACCTTTTTAAAGGTTTAATTAAGGGTTGGATTTTGTTATACATTTTTCATGCTTTTGTTTCGCATCATTTATCATGAGAAAGCCTAAAAAGAGGTTACTACACATGTTCAAAAATTGCAACTAAGTCAACTATGAACTCGGTATTACACCCAAGAGCCCATTGCTAGAGAGAGTGTGTAATAAGCATAGCTAACTTTCCAAGCTTTGGCAAGATTTTTATGGTCAAGGAATTGAGAGCGAGTTGTAGTATACTCAAACTAGTCAAGTCACCAATTTGATCTGGAATCTCACTTGATAACTGGTTATCGAAAAGAAAAAGTTGTTCTTAACGTTTGAAAAAAGATTTTAAGTTTAAAAATTTGAAAAACCTTATTCTAATCCTTCTAATTTCTATACCATCTTTTGCCCTTAGCAATCTGCACCACCTCCACCTATCCTCTATCTCTTTGTCAACCATCAGGTACCCATTTGAATATGATGGGCATGTGACTTGAAGAGAAGATGATGAAGGGTTGAACAATAGCAGTAGCTTTTATCGCCAATGGCAATGAATTTCAATGTGATAGAGATTGTGTTTGGTATGAATTCTTGTGTTGGCATTTTTGCTAGAAATTGAAATTTCACTTTTGGTCTTTCTACATTTGCAAGAATAAGACCCTATAAAACATTAAAGCCAATTTGTAATCTCAGCCTGAACAATAAATTTGAGGTGGATTGGGGCAACCCTAATAAAGAGACGCAAGAAAGAGCTTTACGAAGAGAGAAGAAAAGGAAATAGGGTTATGTCATTTATTTTTATCTATATATATGTGTTTGTGTACATACACA
>JAHLGP010000097.1:61321-68052 GCA_020141445.1 Bruguiera sexangula | reverse complement strand
TTTTTTTGAAAACGTAACTTCATTAATTAATTCCGAACATTTGTTCCTCGATAGTATCTATCGATACTTTCAAAGTTATAAGAAAGAAAGAATTACTTGATTTCCTTTTCCTCGATGACATAATTAGAATGTGTATTTTCTATATTTATGTAGATCCGATATCATGCCAATTTTGCTCTACTAATAGAACTGTATGCTATTTATTTTAATTTATTTTAATATTTAATATCTAATCAAAATATCTAATCAAAGTTGAAATTTTTTTAGAAATTCATTGAAGAAGTTCTATTTTCTCAAAAAATTTCCCTTTCTTTTTTATTTGTCCACTACTTTTTATTTTTTATTTATACGTAATAAATAGAATTTATATGTATAAAAAAGAAAGAGAAGTTATGATAAACCTGGAAAAAGATAAACTAAGAATGGGAATCTTAGACAAATGGGATCCAGAATCATTATTATTTCGACACAAGAAAAGGAAATTTTCCCATATTTTCTTGTGTCGAAGGCTAGAAAGACCAATATAATAGTACCTTCTATACTCCCTTATTCTCCGCATTTACCCTTTGCTTTTCTACTTACTTATCTTATGCTTAGTATCTAGTCGAATTTGATTCTATTATAATAGAAAAAGCTATTGATATATTCTATGACAGTTAAATCTGACAATAGTGACATAATTACACCGTCCTCCCATTTAGATTAAAAAAAAAAATAAATAAAAAAAAAAAAGAGAGGATAAATTCAACTCGTCTTTTTACCAATATCTATACTATGACTAGAAATGCGGTACAAGTAATTCCCCAAATCTGGTATACAAAAATAGAAACAAAAGAAAAGGCTTTTCACAATTTTTTTTCATCATACATAATTGCCAACAAAAATTGTTTTCTTTTTAAGAACTTGATACTGATAAATCCGCGGATCTAGAAATTCATTTCGGATAATTGAACCTTCTCAAACTGTTTCTTTTTAAGAACTAAAAAAATTTGTGCCAAAATAACCGATGCAAAAAAGAACAAAAGAGCTTGGACACGTAATGGGTCTTGAAGCACTATTTCCGCATCCCCCTGACCAAATCCGCCCACATTTGGATTACTAGTTAATGGTTGATCAAGTTTGATGGATTCGCCTTCTGAAACAAGAAGTTCTGGTCCTGGAGGTATACTATCAATTACTTGACGTCCTTCTGAC
Organism: Bruguiera sexangula; assembly: GCA_020141445.1. NCBI lineage: Eukaryota > Viridiplantae > Streptophyta > Magnoliopsida > Malpighiales > Rhizophoraceae > Bruguiera > Bruguiera sexangula. Next base: position 66,858 of record JAHLGP010000097.1, on the reverse strand, counting down.
GCATCCGTGATGGTTATTTCGTACCCCCCTTTTTCTTTTCGTATGATTTTGCTTACTATACCCGCTGCTGTAGCATTATAAACCGTATTGTTACTCTTGCTCCCGTCGGGATAAATCTGACCCCTTCCCCTGTTTCCGCCTACGTATATGGGATATTTTAAAAAGTGAGCATCTTTCTTATTAGCGGGGTCCGGAGAAAGAATAGGAAAGGTAATTTCACTATATTTCTGACCAGGAACGGGACCTATCACAAGAATATTTTTTTTAGCGGGGCGATAGCTCTGAAAAGACAGATTACCTATCTTTTCTTTCATCTCTGGCGAAATACGATCAGGGGGGGCTAATTCAAATCCCTCGGGTAAAATAAGAACAGCCCCCACATTCAAAGCCCCTTTTTTGCCATTAGCAAGAACTTGTTTCAGTTGCATATCATAAGGAATTTGAACAACTGCTTCAAATACAGTATCAGGACGTACCGCCTGTGGAACTTCAATATCCACGGGCTTATTCGCCAAATGACAATTTGCACATACAATACGGCCAGTTGCTTCGCGCGGATTTTCATAACCCTGCTGTGCAAAAATGGGATATGCATTTGAAATGGATGACTGAGTTATTATATATATCATGAGTGATACGGAAATGGAGCGAGTAATCTCTTCCTTTATACAAGAAAAGGTCTTTCTATTTTGCATGGTACAATCGTTGATCCCGAAAATTTCTACAATAAAATTAGATAGGTCGCTAATATAGTTCCCTATCCACGATGCTGTTATTTACTGAAAAATTTTGACTAAAACTAAAATGTGAGAAGAATCTGAATCTCTTGGATGTATAGACTATTAGATGTATAGAAAAAAAAAGAAGTGTATAAAAAAAAGTAAGATTTGGAATGTTTTGCTTATGTACAAAATCAAATAACAAACATTCTAATTGGATCCGTGGATCATTTTTCAGTCATTCATTGAATGATAAATCACTACAAGTGATGGAGATATACGATTTAAATAACGGAAGATCCAATATTTAAAAATGGTATCGAGAATGACTGGAAAAGTGGAAACAAGCCCAGATATAATTTGATCATTATGAGCAAATCCAAAATCTTTGTAGATAGAGCCAATCATTAGTTCCCAACCGTGAGGTGAATGGAATCCTATACATAAATCGGTTAATAAAAGAATAGAAAAAGCTTTTATTGTGTCACTTAAGTTATATAGGAATTCTTGCATCCAAGAATTAAGAATAATAAGTTTTTCATTACTTAGAATAGAATAACCACTTAAAATAATGAAACAGATTATATTTGTCGAGAAGTGAAAAATCGTATGGATACCAACCTCATTGTACATCCTGATCAATTCGATCGTTTCTTGGTGGATTCCGATACGAAACCTTTGTAAATGTATTTCCGGATATTCCTTTATCAGTTCGTCCAAGAGCAAAAGTTCTTCTAATTCTAGGAATTTTTCTAGAATACTCTTTTCTTGGATATCATTGAAAAGGGTTTCGGATTTACTAGTATTCCACCAATTAATAACCCAAGATTCCAGACTTTTATTAAATGAAACGGGGATCCACCATAGCAAAAATACTAGAAATGTAAGATATAGAAGGGGAATGAATATTTTTTTTTTTCCATTTTTTTTTCGTCTGTGAATTTTTAATGAACTCACCTCATTCGTCGACTCTATACGATCTAATATTTCTATCAAGCATAAATTCTATTACAAGGTTTCGAACTTATTAATCTATTCCCTATTTTTTATTTGTGAGTCACTGGTTAGCCCTTGAATTTAGAAAGACTACAGAAATAGCCTAAGAAAGCGTACACGACTGAGGAAAACAATATTGTTTCCGGATATTTCAATTGCTCAAATTCGAAGCAATTCCCTCTTTTCCAAAAGAGCCACTTCAAATTAGGATTTCGAAATAAAAGAATTGCTTTCTATCAAAATATTTGATATTTTGAAAAAAAAAAAAAAATTGCGGACAAAAAAAGTTTCATTTTTTTTTTGATAATTGTTCGTATATTTGGTATATACGTATATTTGGTATATATATATATATTATATATATATATATATTATATATATATATATATATATATAATATATATATAATACATTTTCTTTGGTTCATCAGTATTGTGAAAAAATTTCAATTAGGTTGTGCTATCGAAAATGAGGTTGTGCTATCGAACAAAAGAGGACTCTTGGATTTTTTCCCTTCTGCTAAGAAAATGTTCATTCCTCAGTTGATTTCAAAATACTTCAATTGGTACACGCAAAAAATAAGCCAATTCCGCGGCTTTTTGTTCCATTTCTCGTGGAGTCAAATTCTCATCAGTACAAGTCAAAGGAATGGCCCCCTGGCCTCTGATTTCCATATAAAGGACACGCCGAGCATAAATACCTTCTTTAACTTCTATTCTGATAGACTGAATATCGTTCATAAGGAATCGGAGTAAGATGCGCCGATTTTTTCCAGGAAATCCCCAACGAAAAATGCACACTATTCCTTCTTTTCTATCGAATCGATCATAACCACTCCCTACATTCCAAGAAATTGTGCACCACAAATAAGAACTAATAAATAAACCCGCGATCCCATAGAAAGACATCACGACCCCTTGTGGAAAAAAAATTATTTGCTGAGACGGAAATAAAGATATCAAATTTCTGTCAAGATAACTGGAAATTCCAACCAATAAAAACCCCAAAGAACCTAAAAAAAGTATAAGGCCCAACAGAAATTACTTGTTTTTCGAGACCCCGCTATAAACTCTATCCATATATGTTCGGATCGAGAACTCATACTAAATTCAGTTGCATTTTATTGGAAGTAGGAGACTAGCCTAAATGAATTTGATCTTACTTTTTTCCGAAGTAACTTTCATCAACTCGCATTATTCTGATGTGAACCTTTAGGAGGAATTCATGAAATTCGTTAGATCTAAAATAATATAATAGGATCCCTCTCCTTCATATGATCTGCTATCTATACACATATAGATATAGATACATTGACTTAGCTTTTATTCAGTTATCTGTCCAATCTCGACTTATTTTCAAATAGATCATTTCCTCATATATCCTATTTACGCTTGCCTAAGTTTCGTTTATGTTGGTTCATTTATGTTTGAAGGAAGTCGCGTTTGATATGATATTATACTAAATTAAATAGATATTTGTGTTATAACCCAAGTCTAAGTCTTGAAAAATATATATGTCGGAAATTCAATTTGCCCCATCAGATCTAAAAAATCTTGTTTTTTTGAACATGAAGAGATAAAGAAACCATTGCAATTGCCGGAAATACTAAGCCTACTAAAGGCACAAAAATAGAGGGTAAGTTGTTGAGAATTGTCATAGAATGGGCACCTCGATTTAATATTTGTACCTGTTATTTATTGTTATAGTTATATTCATTTTTTTATTTCTTATTGTTATGTTGTTAAAAATATATCTTAAAATCATTAATAATTATATTAAGTATATCTAAGTGAGTATATATGAGTATATATAAATATAATAAAGTGCAAGGAGTGGAGAACTAACTAAATGAATTTATTCCTCTTTCTACATGAAATATATGTATGATAATCTATTTGTTTGTTATTCTTCTTTTATTATCTTTTTCTTGTCTTATAATTTGAATTTTAATAAAGAATAAAGAATTTTTTCCGCTTCTAAATTTAAATTACCGAAAAACTCGTTCCAATTCGATGCAGCAAGAGGGATTTTTAGTAAAAAAAAGGGTGGGATTCCGGGGGATTATAGAAATACGGAAGACTCCATATTTTCTATACAATACATAGATAAGAACATGAAATTCGTTTTCTTTATTATTTACCTTGTCCAATTGAATTTCGCGGAAGAAAGAATTTGCTATTTTATCTTGGTGATAGAGGGTTCCTAATTAGTAATCAGAACTATTGACAAAAAAAATTATTTACATGATTCTTTCTACAATTGACTCTTATGTCACCAAAAAAAATCCAAGGAATCGATTTTTCCTTTGATTCTGATAAACGATAAAGAAATATTTGTTCGCCAGACATTAAAAAACAAAATTAACTAATTTAATTAACTAATTAACTTAAGTAACTAATTAACTTAAAGTCCCCCTTTCTTTATCATTCAAAGGAAAGAAAGCATGGAGCTGAAATAACTCATTCAGAACACTTTTTAAAGGATTACGTGGTACGATTGGATCGAATAAGCCCTTATGGAATAAAAATTCGGCCGCTTGTGAACCTTCAGGTACTATTTTATTCAATGTTTGTTCAATTACTCTTTTACCGGCAAATGCAATGTAGGCGTTGGGTTCAGCAATAATGATATCCCCTAACATACCAAAACTAGCTGTCACCCCACCAGTCGTAGGAGATGTAAGGATTGATACATAAAATAATTTTTTATTCGATTGATAATGATATAAAGCGGAAGATATTTTAGCCATTTGCATCAAGCTCAAACTTCCTTCTTGCATACGTGCGCCTCCGGAAGCACACACTAGAATAAGCGGTAAAATTTTATTGGTAGCATACTCGATCAAACGAGTGATTTTCTCGCCTACTACGGATCCCATACTACCCCCCATAAACTGAAAATCCATAACCCCAAATGCGACGGGAATTCCGTATAGCTGACCTGTGCCTGTTTGAACAGCCTCGGTTAATCCCGTGTTTCTTTGATAAGAATCAATACGATCTTTATACGGTTCCTCCTCCGAATGAAATTCAATGGGATCCAAAGATACCATGTCTTCATCCATAGGATCCCACGTTCCGGAATCAATCGAAAGTTCAATTCTATCTGAACTACTCATTTTCAAATGATATCCACATTGTTCACAAATATTCATTCTTGACTTCAAAAATTTCTTATAATTTAATCCATAACAAATTTCGCATTGAACCCACAAATGCCTGTATTTTTGAGTTACATCAAGATCATTAGAACTTTCTCTTATAATTAAATCACTACCATTTGTACGAGTTTTTAACCGGGAATTCTCGTTTTCATTACTATTTCCGCCTTCACCACAAATGTAACTATAACTATAAATGTAACTTTCACTGTAATTGTCACTACCACTTAAAATATAACTATCAATACAGATTTGAGAACAAAGATAAATGTCAATGCAATTATTGATGTAATTATTCCAACTATATTGAGTATCATACATATAATGATCATAGTAGGAGTCGTTACTCTTATTCAGATAACTAAAATTCCAATAACTATAAAAAAAACTTTCTAATTCATTCAGAAAGGAATGATGATTGTCAATCTCAAAAACTTGATTTTCAATATCAAAATATATAGAATAACTGTTCCTATTATTATTCCGAACTAAAAAAGTATTATCATCATTGAAATTCCGAGTATCCCTGACACCGACTAAACGATCAACATTACTGTCACTAGAACTGTCACTATTGCTCCAACTATGGGTGTTTTTATTTGTATCATTTATAATCGGATCTTCGCTTACACTGGTATTTTCAAGAGGATCAAGACTACCCC
>JAHLGP010000097.1:53821-58821 GCA_020141445.1 Bruguiera sexangula | reverse complement strand
TTGGTTATTAGACCATGTATTTGATTCACCAAATACATCATTATTGTATACTCTTTCATATGTATAGCGCAACCTAATCCTTTTTTTTTTTCAATTTTCTAAATCCTTAACTTTTTTGAATCGAAATATCTAAATTTTCTCTTGACATAGATATATGTTGTATATGTAAATCCTATATGTGAAAATATGCGTAATTCGTCTATGAAAAAACAAAAGCAAATAATAATTGCTCGGCGTAAATAAATATGTTGAAATAACAAATAAAGGCCCATGAGATATGAGATAGAAATAGAAATAATAAATCGTAAATAGAGTTTAGGTTCGAATTCCATAGATAATATGGATATTATTGTCTATAATGATAGACAAATGAAAGGCTTACCGAAGCCTTTGGATTCATTCACTTGATATTTTGAAAATGAGTTAATTGAACTTGAAAATTCACCCATTGAAATTGAAAACTAAGTAAACAATTGAATTGGATTCGTTGGATGGTACCAACGAAATCGAGTGCTAACTTCCATTTCTTATTAAATTAATTGATCAACTTGCTATCGAACATATTTTTTTGGACTCGAAAATTTTCAACATATTTTTTTTTTATTTATTATTATGAGAATCAATCCGACTACTTCTGGTCCTGGGGGTTCCACTGGTCCTGGGGGTTCCACTGGTCCTGGGGGTTCCACGCTTCAAAAAACGAACCTGGGGCGTATTGCTCAAATCATTGGCCCGGTGCTAGATGTAGCTTTTCCCCCGGGACAGATGCCTAATATTTACAACGCTTTGGTAGTTAAGGGTCAAGATACTGTCGGTCAACAAATTAATGTGACTTGTGAAGTACAACAATTATTAGGAAATAATAGAGTTCGGGCTGTAGCTATGAGTGCTACAGATGGTCTAATGAGAGGAATAGAAGTGATTGACACGGGAGCTCCTCTAAGTGTTCCAGTCGGAGGGGCGACTCTAGGAAGAATTTTCAACGTTCTTGGAGAACCCGTTGATAATTTAGGTCCTGTAAATAGTCGCACAACATCCCCTATTCATAGATCTGCGCCTGCCTTCATACAGTTAGATACAAAATTATCTATTTTTGAAACAGGAATTAAAGTAGTAGATCTTTTAGCCCCCTATCGCCGTGGAGGAAAAATCGGACTATTCGGGGGAGCTGGAGTGGGTAAAACAGTGCTAATTATGGAATTAATCAACAACATTGCGAAAGCTCATGGGGGTGTATCCGTATTTGGCGGAGTAGGTGAACGTACTCGTGAAGGAAATGATCTTTACATGGAAATGAAAGAATCCGGAGTAATTAATGAAGAAAATATTGAAGAATCAAAAGTGGCTCTAGTCTATGGTCAGATGAATGAACCGCCGGGAGCCCGTATGAGAGTTGGTTTGACTGCCCTAACTATGGCAGAATATTTCCGAGATGTTAATGAGCAAGACGTACTTCTATTTATCGACAATATCTTCCGTTTCGTCCAAGCAGGATCCGAAGTATCCGCCTTATTAGGTAGAATGCCTTCCGCTGTGGGTTATCAACCTACTCTTAGTACTGAAATGGGTTCTTTACAAGAAAGAATAACTTCTACCAAAGAAGGGTCCATAACTTCTATTCAAGCAGTTTATGTACCTGCGGACGATTTGACCGATCCCGCTCCTGCTACGACATTTGCACATTTAGATGCTACTACTGTACTATCAAGAGGATTAGCTGCTAAAGGTATCTATCCAGCAGTAGATCCTTTAGATTCAACGTCAACAATGCTGCAACCTCAGATCGTTGGTGAGGAACATTATGAAACTGCGCAAAGGGTTAAGCAAACTTTACAACGTTACAAGGAGCTTCAGGACATTATAGCTATCCTTGGCTTGGACGAATTATCCGAAGAGGATCGCTTAACTGTAGCAAGAGCACGAAAAATTGAGCGTTTCTTATCACAACCCTTTTTCGTAGCAGAAGTATTTACCGGGTCCCCGGGGAAATATGTCGGTCTAGCAGAAACAATTAGAGGGTTTAAATTGATCCTTTCCGGAGAATTAGATAGTCTTCCTGAGCAGGCTTTTTATTTGGTAGGTAACATTGATGAAGCTACTGCAAAGGCTACGAATTTAGAAATGGAGAACAACTTGAAGAAATGACCTTAAATCTTTGTGTACTGACCCCGAATCGAATTGTTTGGGATTCAGAAGTGAAAGAAATAATTTTATCTACTAATAGTGGACAAATTGGCGTATTACCAAATCACGCGCCTATTGCCACAGCGGTCGATATCGGTATTTTGAGAATACGCCTTAATGGTCAATGGTTAACGATGGCTCTGATGGGCGGTTTTGCTAGAATAGGCAAGAATGAGATTACTGTTTTAGTAAATGATGCGGAAAAAGGGAGTGACATTGATCCGCAAGAAGCTCAGCAAACTCTTAAAATAGCGGAAGCTAACGTGAGAAAAGCTGAAGGTAAGAGACAAATAATTGAGGCAAATCTAGCTCTCAGACGAGCGAGGGCACGAGTAGAAGCTATCAATGTGATTTCATAACTATAACTAGTAACTAGTTGGTGCGGACGAATAATCAAAAGAACTTCTGTATAAACATAAACAGAACTTCTGTTTATACAGAAGTTCTGTTTATATCCCTTAATTTGACTCTGCCAATTGCCTAGAATCATAAGTACAATTTGATTCTAATACAACAACAAATTTTTGAATTCAAAAACGAAAGTGAAATAGAGAAATAGAATGGAATGGAAAAGATAAAAAATCACTAAATATAGGGTGGGTAGAAAAACTTATTAGATAGCATTGATTCTAATATCTAATGAGTTCTACCTACTATTGGATTTGAACCAATGACTCCCGCCGTATGAAAGCAATACTCTAACCACTGAGTTAAGTAGGTTATTTATCATTACAAAGATAAACAAATGAAACCCATCACATCGATGGATTATAAATGGAATATTATTTATAAGCAATACCGATCAAACAGATCAAAGAAATAAATAGGATGTTGGATCATATAATATTTATCTTGACAAGAAATTATCGACATAATAAAATATGTATTACAATAATAAAATATGTATTACAAGCACAAGGGCTATAGCTCAGTTAGGTAGAGCACCTCGTTTACACGCGCGCCAATGTGGTTTTTTTTTTCAGAGGAGTATATCATGTAATCAAAAGACTTATTGATAATCAAAAGACTTATTGAGAAGTCGATGTCTTACTCCGTTACTTTTAGGGAACCGGAGAACACTAGCCTGACGAAAGATTGGGTCCAATTTAGGCAATCAATAGAACCCATCATTGATTTAAGATATTGATAAGGTGAATATCCAGTCTATTCAATGCTAGGCATAATGAGTAATGAGGATAAGGACCTCAAAAAATTCTCTTTTCGTCCTATATCTTATGAACTTTAAGGTGTATGAAGTTTCATATTTGATTCTTGAAAAACAGAAACGAGGCGATGGAGACTCCATTTAACTTAAGTTGATCTAAGCCAAAAGCAGACCTACGTCAAAATACCCCTTTTTTGAAGCACTTTGGTATAGTACTCTCGGATCGTAATCCAAATCATAAATCAGAGCACCTGGAGCCATCTTCTTATCTTTCTGTCAAGAGAATTTTGGTAGACTAACTGATATAAAAAATCAGTTAATGAAAGAGCCCAATGCAAAAAAAAATGCATGTTGGGTCTTTGAAACAGTTCGAATCATTTTGATAATAATAAGTTTGATCTGTTTTACCGAGCAGGTCTACGGTTCGAATCCGTATAGCCCTAAAAAAATAAAAATAAAATTCAAATATAAAAATTGGATAGTTTTCATTTCTTCATTATTGTATTGTTTGTTGTTTCGTTCATCGAAAAAAAAAAACATTCTTATTCTTATATCTTATTCTTATAAGTTTATTCACAGGAATCTTTCGGAACACAGTATAAAGCTGAAACCAAAAAAAGTGCATTTCAATAGATCCAATCCGTATTTTTTCTAATCTTGGCTAAACAAACCCAATTTTCTTCATTACTCTTCATAGGTAAATATAGGTAAATTGCATATGTCGTAGGTCAATTGCATATGTCATAGGTTAATTTCATATGAACTTTCCCCTTTTCCTGTCCACAATCAAAGAGTTAGTGATATTTCTTTTCTTTGTCTTTGAGATACTTACCTAATCCTAGTGAATTTTTGGAATCAAAACCATGACCTGGACTTGGGTAAAAACAAATCCCAACCTAACCCAACCAAAACCGAATCTACTCGTACGTTACACGGATTTAGGAACGACTTACTGCATTTATGGACAGCCGGAGTTTGAAAAATGAAGATCTTTCATAACTTTCATTATTAACATTTTTCATTGTTAACATTGTCAAATGGACTTGGCTTTTTTTGGTATACCTTACCGGTTAACCCTTACCGGTTAAAACAAAACCTGTTAAAACACATTACAAAGTAATCTTCTATTACCCTATTCAATCAATATAAGCCCATATTAATCTATATAAGCCCATATTAATCTATATATTAATCTATATATTAATCCATATTCAAATATTAATATAGAATTCTATATAACATAACTTAATAGAACTTAATATAATTTATTATTATTTTATAATTATTATTTTATAGAGTTATTTTTTTATAGATTTATTTGATTATTTTATAGATATACTATTTATAGATATAATATTTATAGATATAGTATTATTTATATCAATAATATTATTGATATAATATTATTTATAGATTCTTATAGATTCTTAATATTATTTTCTTTTATAAATTATAAATAAAATAATAATCAATAAAATAAAAAGAATATACCAACACCACATTATACTCTAACTTTAAATTGTAAGATGCAAATTACTAGACATTTTCCGACATCTGGCTTTTTACTCCATTCCATTTTAAATTAATAAGAAACCGTGTATAAAAAGAAAGGAGTCTCTCTCCTTTGATGATTCTATTTGATGATTAGAAT
>JAHLGP010000097.1:43821-51321 GCA_020141445.1 Bruguiera sexangula | reverse complement strand
TTCTTTTTGACCGCGAGGAAACACATTGTGAACAAATAATAAAAGAAGAGGAAAGAAAAGATACTCTAATTTTTTTCTTTTACATACTTTATAACATATACTTTTTACTAAAAAAAAAAAGACTATATCTCCAGACACCTAGATGCATAATTATGTATCATGATTTATACTATTTAGTATATATGTTGATCTATATCATTTAATTAAGTTGTAGAATAGATACTCATACACAAATTAATCATGTGCCAGGAACCAGATTTGAACTGGTGACACGAGGATTTTCAGTCCTCTGCTCTACCAGCTGAGCTATCCCGACCATTCCCAACGCGTCATCTTTTTTATTTTACTAAAGGACTTGGGTCTATGTCAATTAAAAAAAAAAGACGACAAAGTTTTCTAAAATCCTATATTCAGGACTTGGAATGTTTTCTATCTTTTGTTTTGCTCAAAAATGTTTATTTGTATGTGTCTTATATCTATCACAAGACTTGTGAAAATAAAAAAAAAAAAAGCCCGGATATGTTTGTGAAAGAATCGAATGGATGAGAAAAGAAAGATAACGAATTGTGAACCCTTAACGAAAAAAGAGAATATAATAAAAAATTAGGGAGTCGAACGAGCCCCTTTTTTGTTTTGGGGATAGAGGGACTTGAACCCTCACGATTTCAAAAGTCGACGGATTTTCCTCTTACTATCAATTTCCTTGTTGTCGATATTGACATGTACAATGGGACTCTATCTTTATTCTCGTCCGATTAATCAATTATCTATCAGACTATGGAGTGACTGATTTGATTAATTAATATTCGATCCTTTCTTCAACTTGGAATCGATTCAAAACAATTATTTTGATTTTATTTCCTTTTTTAGATAAATATCCAATATCCAAAAAGTCAAATTCGGATTATCATTAATCATTTGATATATTATTTCAGTACGTATACGTATGTATATAGGGTTATCCTTGATTTTATCTTTTATCTTTTCTGGCATTTTATTTTGAATTTTGACAGAAGGATTCCTTTACTTTACTAATGAAAGTCAGCCAACTCCATTTGTTAGAACAACTTCCATTGAGTCTCTGCACCTATCCCTTTTTTCTTTTATTCTGTCTTTATACACTTTTGTTTGTTTTCGTAAAACAGGATTTGGCTCAGGATTACCCATTTTTTATTCCAGGGTTTCTCTGAATTTGAAAGTTATCACTTAGTAAGTTTCCATACCAAGGCTCAATCCAATTAAGTCCGTAGCGTCTACCAATTTCGCCATATCCCCTTTGCTTTGTGTTTTGAGATTAAGATCTTATTATGCCAGTCTCTTTTTTTTTTTCTTTTTTTTTTATATTCTCCTGGAACTATTGAAGTTATTCAATACTGATTCCTATAAACTGATTCCTATAACCGATTCCTATAAAAGGGTTTCCTCTTCTTTATTATTTCTTGTCTATCTTCTTTCATCTCTATCGGAGACTCATATTTGGTATAATCAGAAACGATTCTATCATTTCTGTATCCGCAATTCAATATAGATGTATATATACCACATTTATTATATATGACTCTCGTCCTCTCATGTTTCTCGGACAATTTTGAATAGTCGAACGGTCAATTCCTTTCTTTTTTTTTCTATATTCATATTTTTTTTCTATATTCATATTAATTATGAATAACTAAGAATGAAAAGAATGACAAGTTAATAGCTAAGATTCTAGTAGTTTACTAAATTCCTATGCGTAGATGCATATACAATTTCTGTTATGTGAGCCCGCTTAGCTCAGAGGTTAGAGCATCGCATTTGTAATGCGATGGTCATCGGTTCGACTCCGATAGCTGGCTTTTCTATATTTGTTTGATTTTTTTTTTACATGATTGATGATGTCTGTTTGAAATAAAAGAATATTGAAAAAGGCTTTCTCCCCATTTTTCCAAAGGGCAACGATTATTAGGAACTTCCAATTATGATATGACTAAAAGTTAGAGGAGTTCAATCTTTTCTTTACAGAACAAATCAAGAACAAGAAAGAGATCTTTTTCCTTTTATTTTTATTTTTCTATAAACATTATTTGTTTATATACAATAAGGTCCGGATATTGATACAATCCATCTCATTATTCTCTGTAGTATAATAATACAGTCGATTTTTTCTCATTTATCATATTTATTCTTTAGTTCAGTTTTAATTTAGATTTATGAAATTTCAATAAAAAAACATAAGGAAACTAAGGAGTCTTTATGTCACGTTACCGAGGGCCTCGTTTCAAAAAAATACGACGTTTGGGGGCTTTACCGGGACTAACTAGTAAAAGACCTATAGCTGGGGGCGATCTTAGAAATCAATCGCGCTCCGGTAAAAAATCTCAATATCGGATTCGTTTAGAAGAAAAACAAAAATTGCGTTTTCATTATGGTCTTACAGAACGACAATTACTTAAATACGTTCGTATTGCCGCAAAAGCCAAAGGATCGACAGGTCAAGTTTTACTACAATTAGTTGAAATGCGTTTAGATAACATCCTTTTTAGATTGGGTATGGCGTCAACTATTCCTCGAGCCCGCCAATTAGTTAACCACAGGCATATTTTAGTTAATGGTCGTATAGTAGATATACCAAGTTATCGCTGCAAACCCAGAGATATTATTACAGCAAGGGATGAACAAAAATCTAGAACTATGATCCAAAATTATCTTGATTCATTTCCCCAGGAGGAATTGCCAAACCATTTGACTCTTCACCCATTCCAATATAAAGGATTGGTCAATCAAATAATAGATAGTAAATGGGTCGTCTTGAAAATAAATGAATTGCTAGTCGTAGAATATTATTCTCGTCATACTTAAACCTCACTAAAATAACAAGACTAAAATAACAAGACTAAAATAACAAGGGAGGGTTCGGACAATTTTGTCCCCTGTCGTCTAAGTAATAAGTGTAATATGTAATAAGTAAAGAGATCCAAAGTAAGGGGTTAATTGACGGATTTTTTCCCTTTATATATCATAGAATGATAGGGATATTCTCATTCCTTGTTCATTCTTTCCAGTACCGCAGAAATTAGGAATAGAAAATCTATATCAAGTAGAGATCTAGCTGTTAGAATAAGAGTATTTATTGTTATGTGATTTGATACATTGCGGTTAGTAAAGTTGATAATTTAGGTGAAGGTACGGAAAGAGAGGGATTCGAACCCTCGGTAAACAAAAGCCTACATAGCAGTTCCAATGCTACGCCTTGAACCACTCGGCCATCTCTCCTACATAATGATTATGGCCCCGAAACCGAGTGAATCGCGAGTCATTCCTATTAGATTGTTGGATAAGTACACTACGTACAATCAATTCTAACTATAAAAAAAAAAATAGGAAACTTTTAATCAAATAAAGACCTTTCTCTCGGGATTGGGGGATAAAAATAATTTTTTTTTCTGTTTTTGTGAAATGTGAAAAACTCTTTATTAACATTAACAATAATCTTTAGTAAAAACAATAAAGATCCATTCATGGTTGCGAAGGCGGCGCTTCCGTCTTTTTCTGATATCTATATCGGCTTAAATCAATGAATTGTTGGCTTAAATCAATGACTTGGAATGACGCGAAGGATCGGCCTATGTTTTTTTTTATGAGTTGAGTTCGTTTTTATGTTATTTTGTACTGTACAATTACTTTTTTGTGGGATTGTTTTCTCACGAGCGGTAATTAAAAAATTATAAAAGGGCTTGCTACCTATACCTATACCTATACCTATGCCTAGATCCCGGATAACAGGAAATTTTATTGATAAGACCTTTTCAATTGTAGCCAATATCTTATTACGAATAATTCCGACAACCTTGGGAGAAAAAGAGGCATTTACCTATTACAGAGATGGTGTGATTTGATTTTTTTTTTTTATTTACCGCTCTCAAGTCTTAGGAGAAAGACACATTAGTCGGGATAAAAAGATTTGAAATAACTCTACGCTTGTTGAAGGTGAAGTTTATAAATAAAGCAATTCCTTCTGTCGTGTATCCCCGATTAATGCAGCCTCAGATGCTTTAATTGTCGATTCTAGCATTGAGCGAAAGGTTATACCTATGGTTATGGGTTTTCTATTTCAAGTTAACCACCCTACTCCACTAGTACCAATAGGCAGCATAGAGGAAGAAGCACTACGCCTAGGAATCAACAACACACGAAACCTTTGTTATAAATTATCCGTTTTCCTTATTGGGATCAGGACTAAGAAGAGTGGTTGGGACAACAAACATCCATCTCGTTCGTACTTTGGATACCCGTATAACCATCGAAGACTGTTGAAGTGCCTACTTCCTAGAAAGTGAGGAACGTTGAGGACAAAGAAATTGTTGGAGTTAACTTAACATTTTTATCTAATAGCAACATGCTTGCTGTTAAGAAAAGATCTTTTGCAGGAAGGTTGGCTAGAGATTTCTTGTAAAAACACTAGCCCCGCTCAGTTCATAATGAGAATATTTCACTCTTTTTTGATTCTATGTATTATTCTTATTATGCACATAAAGGAGGAGCCGTATGAGATGAAAATCTCACGTACGGTTCTGGAACGGAGATTTTTTGAATCGAATGACGACCGTAACGGATGGCTGCTCAATCCGAAGGAAATTATGCGGAAGCTTTACAGAATTATTATGAAGCTATGCGACTAGAAATTGATCCCTATGATCGAAGTTATATACTCTATAATATAGGTCTTATTCACACAAGTAATGGAGAACACACAAAAGCTTTGGAATATTATTTTCGGGCACTAGAACGAAACCCCTTCTTACCACAAGCTTTTAATAATATGGCCGTGATCTGTCATTACGTGCGACTATCTCCACTATAGAAAGAAAAAAGAAAGAAAGAGCAAAATCTACTAATAAAAAAAAAATAGGCTTTCTACATATACATCGTCCAAAACAACGATTTTTATCAGCTGTAGCAAAGAAAGAAACTTCATAGAAGTCGAAATATGAAGAAATATGCCTAGATACTTTCTTCTATGGATAAAGGATCTAATTGATAGAGGAAGCCCCGTAAAGATCAATTAGCGAGATTTTTGACCGATACAATAAGAACTGCTTACTTATGTCAGAATATAAGACAAAAGTTAGGAATCAATTTATGTAACAGAGTCGATCCCCTAAAGTATTGAGCAGCGGTGTAGCATCAGATCCCAAAGATAGTAAGTCTTTTCTTTCTTTCTTATGAGAGAAGGTCTTTTTCAAGGATTCTATATCTCTATATCTATATAAATTTATATATGAAATCGAGATAGTTACCTTTCAGAAAATTCTAACGATAGTAGAATGCCTCTATTTGTTTGTTTTATTCTTCTGAAGGTGGGAGAAAAGATAAAACTGATTATTAATCAAATCAAAATTCAAGTTTGAAACTCATGTGATTACCCTCTTTTGGTTAACTCGAGAAAAATGGGGCATCCAAAGAATTAACTGCGGAGCCGTATGAGGTAGGAAACTCTCAAGTACGGTTCTAAGGGAAGGAAATTACTCGCCTATTCCGACCGAGGGGAACAGGCCATTCGGCAAGGAGACTCTGAAATTGCGGAGGCGTGGTTCGATCAAGCCGCTGAATATTGGAAACAAGCTATAGCGCTTACTCCTGGAAATTATATTGAAGCGCAGAATTGGTTGAAGATTACAAGGCGTTTCGAATAAGATAAGACGACTCTCTTTTATTTATTATTTCTTTTATTTATTATTTCTTTTATTTATTATTTATTATATTATTATTTAGTTATTTAGTTATTTAGTATTTGTTTTTTAATATTTGTTTTTAGTATTTGTTATATTTTTATTATTTTTATATTTTAATTTAATTTGTTATAATTAATTGTTTATTGTTCCCATCAGTCAAATAAAACGGATCATTTCTGTGGGAAGAAACGATCAAAGAATTTTATGAAGTTCATTATACTCGTTATAAAATTGTTTCTTTTCATCTGAGATTTCATAGGAATAAACAATATACGACACAAATACAGACAGTAGAGAATAGATATTTTCTATATTTTAATTTTATTTTATATTTTTCTTTTCTGTTATTAAAATGAATAAAGGATACCTTTTGAATGCTTAAATATAGATACTGAGGTGTCTCTTAGGAATGACTAATGACTTCTAATCTGATTTGGAATAGAGTAAGAGTAATAGTAATATGTTCTATGTAAAACATAAAGAAACCCCATCTAGGAACTTTTAATTAAGATAGAAATACATTAGGTTGCACAAACAATTGTTTTTGCATCAATTCAAAGCCCAGAAAGGTCCCTTGAGCGCCCCGCGGCTATGTCATAATAGATCCGAACACTTGCCCTGGATCGACTTCCAGATCATACTCCAGTGAATAACTAAAGAAACTAGATGGGAGATAGAAGAGAAAGAAACAAATTCTCAACATTTCTCATAGATTCATTAATTACTTGACTGTTGGCGGGTCTCTTTATATGTGTTGTCCGGAAAGAGACAGAGGAGGACTCAATGATTATTCGTTCACCGGAACCAGAAGTCAAAATTTTGGTAGATCGGGATCCTATCAAAACTTCTTTCGAGGAATGGGCCAGACCGGGGCATTTCTCAAGAACAATAGCCAAAGGACCTGATACTACCACTTGGATCTGGAACCTACATGCTGATGCTCACGATTTCGATAGCCATACCAGTGATTTGGAGGATATCTCCCGAAAAGTATTTAGTGCTCATTTTGGCCAACTTTCCATCATCTTTCTTTGGCTGAGTGGGATGTATTTTCACGGTGCTCGTTTTTCCAATTATGAAGCATGGCTAAGTGATCCTACTCATATTGGACCTAGCGCCCAAGTGGTTTGGCCAATAGTGGGTCAAGAAATATTGAATGGTGATGTGGGCGGGGGTTTCCGAGGAATACAAATAACCTCTGGGTTTTTTCAAATTTGGAGAGCGTCTGGAATAACTAGTGAATTGCAACTGTATTGTACCGCAATTGGTGCATTGGTCTTTGCAGCCTTAATGCTTTTTGCTGGTTGGTTCCATTATCACAAAGCTGCTCCAAAATTGGCTTGGTTCCAAGATGTAGAATCGATGTTGAATCATCATTTAGCAGGGCTACTAGGACTTGGGTCTCTTTCTTGGGCGGGACATCAAGTACATGTATCTTTACCAATTAATCAATTTTTAAATGCTGGAGTAGATCCTAAAGAGATCCCACTTCCTCATGAATTTATCTTGAATCGGGATCTTTTGGCTCAACTTTATCCCAGTTTTGCTGAGGGAGCAACCCCATTTTTCACCTTGAATTGGTCAAAATATTCGGAATTTCTTACTTTTCGTGGAGGATTAGATCCAGTAACTGGGGGTCTATGGCTAACCGATATTGCACACCATCATTTAGCTATTGCTATTCTTTTCCTGATAGCGGGTCACATGTATAGGACTAACTGGGGCATTGGTCATGGTATAAAAGATATTTTAGAGGCCCATAAAGGTCCATTTACAGGCCAGGGCCATA
>JAHLGP010000097.1:38615-42735 GCA_020141445.1 Bruguiera sexangula | reverse complement strand
TAGCTCAGGACCCCACAACTCGTCGTATTTGGTTTGGTATTGCTACCGCACATGACTTCGAGAGTCATGATGATATTACGGAGGAACGTCTTTATCAGAATATTTTTGCTTCTCACTTCGGGCAATTAGCAATAATTTTTCTGTGGACTTCCGGAAATCTGTTTCATGTAGCTTGGCAAGGAAATTTTGAAGCATGGGTACAGGACCCTTTACATGTGAGACCTATTGCTCATGCAATTTGGGATCCTCATTTCGGTCAACCGGCTGTGGAAGCGTTTACTCGAGGGGGTGCTCTCGGCCCCGTGAATATCGCTTATTCTGGTATTTATCAGTGGTGGTATACAATCGGTTTACGTACTAAAGAAGATCTTTATATTGGAGCTCTTTTTCTCTTATTTCTTTCTGCCTTATCTCTACTAGCGGGTTGGTTACACCTACAACCGAAATGGAAACCGAGCGTTTCATGGTTCAAAAATGCCGAATCTCGTCTCAATCATCATTTGTCAGGACTATTCGGAGTAAGGTCCTTGGCTTGGACAGGACATTTAGTTCATGTCGCTATTCCAGGCTCCAGGGGAGAATACGTTCGATGGAATAATTTCTTAGATGTATTACCACATCCCCAAGGATTAGGCCCGCTTTTTACAGGTCAGTGGAATCTTTATGCTCAAAATCCAGATTCAAGTAGTCATTTATTTGGTACCTCCCAAGGAGCAGGAACCGCCATTCTAACCCTTCTCGGGGGGTTCCATCCACAAACACAAAGTTTATGGCTGACCGATATTGCACACCATCATTTAGCTATTGCATTTGTTTTTCTCGTTGCCGGTCATATGTATAGAACTAACTTCGGGATTGGGCACAGTATAAAAGATCTTTTAGAAGCCCACATTCCTCCGGGAGGACGGTTGGGGCGTGGACATAAGGGCCTTTATGACACAATCAATAATTCACTTCATTTTCAATTAGGCCTTGCTCTAGCTTCTTTAGGGGTTATTACTTCCTTAGTAGCTCAACACATGTACTCGTTACCTGCCTATGCATTCATAGCACAAGACTTTACTACTCAGGCTGCATTATATACTCATCACCAATATATCGCAGGATTCATCATGACAGGAGCTTTTGCTCATGGAGCGATATTTTTTATTCGAGATTACAATCCGGAACAGAATGAGGATAATGTATTGGCAAGAATGTTAGACCATAAAGAAGCTATCATATCCCATTTAAGTTGGGTCAGCCTCTTTCTGGGATTCCATACTTTGGGACTTTATGTTCATAATGATGTCATGCTTGCTTTTGGTACTCCGGAGAAACAAATCTTGATTGAACCCATATTTGCCCAATGGATACAATCCGCTCATGGTAAAACTTCATATGGGTTCGACGTACTTTTATCTTCAACGAATAGTCCAGCTTTCAATGCAGGTCGAAGCATATGGTTGCCCGGGTGGTTAAATGCTATTAATGAAAATAGTAATTCATTATTCTTAACAATAGGGCCTGGGGACTTCTTGGTTCATCATGCTATTGCTCTAGGTTTACATACAACTACATTGATCTTAGTAAAAGGTGCTTTAGATGCACGTGGTTCTAAGTTAATGCCAGATAAAAAGGATTTTGGTTATAGTTTTCCTTGCGATGGTCCGGGACGAGGCGGTACTTGTGATATTTCAGCTTGGGACGCATTTTATTTGGCGGTTTTCTGGATGTTAAATACCATTGGATGGGTTACTTTTTATTGGCATTGGAAGCACATCGCATTATGGCAGGGTAACGTTTCACAGTTTAATGAATCTTCTACTTATTTGATGGGATGGTTAAGAGATTATCTATGGTTAAACTCTTCACAACTTATCAATGGGTATAACCCTTTTGGTATGAATAGTTTATCGGTTTGGGCGTGGATGTTCTTATTTGGACATCTTGTTTGGGCTACTGGATTTATGTTCTTAATTTCCTGGCGTGGATATTGGCAGGAATTGATTGAAACTTTAGCATGGGCTCATGAACGTACACCTTTGGCTAATTTGATTCGATGGAGAGATAAACCAGTAGCTCTTTCCATTGTGCAAGCAAGATTGGTTGGATTAGCCCACTTTTCGGTAGGTTATATCTTCACTTATGCGGCTTTCTTGATTGCCTCTACATCGGGCAAATTTGGTTAATTCTTTATGTGCTATATCCGCGATAATAGCATTTCTTTCGATGGAGAAGGCAATTTTTTATATTTCTACATCTAGGATCCGACTTGTATCAACGATACTAATAGGAAGTGAAACATTATGGCAAGAAAAAGTTTGATTCAGCGGGAAAAGAAAAGGCAAAAATTGGAACAAAAATATCATTTGATTCGTCGATCCTCAAAAAAAGAAATAAGCAAAGTTCCGTCATTGAGTGAGAAATGGGAAATTCATGGAAAGTTACAATCCCCACCGCGAAATAGTGCATCGATACGTCTTCATCGACGTTGTTTTTTGACTGGGAGACCGCGAGCTAATTATCGAGACTTTGGGTTATCCGGACACATAGTTCGTGAAATGGTTCATGCATGTTTGTTGCCGGGGGCAACAAGATCAAGTTGGTAAGAATTCAAATTTTCTCGTGATTTTTCTAGTCATTTCTATGATCATCGATCATAGAGGAGCCTCTTTACCATTCTGTATAAATGTACTATTATATTTGTACAGATATGGTAGAGGGGCACATTCAATCCTTGTTCGTACGTTAGTTCTCAGTTCTTCTTTTCAGCACGCGGGGTAGAGCAGCTTGGTAGCTCGCAAGGCTCATAACCTTGAGGTCACGGGTTCAAATCCCGTCTCCGCAACATTTTTTTTTACAAAAAAATTGAGACTTATCCCTGTTAACTTTAACTAGTAATTAATGACTAACTTGAATTAGTAATTAATGACCACTTTTCTTTTGGAACGGGAGGAAAGAAAAAAAAAGGGGGGTATAGAATCACTATACTATCATGGTCAACTATACTGTCATGGTCAACTATACTGTCATGGTCAACTATACTGAATCTTTTAGCCTATTAAATAAATTACCTTGGGCGGATAGCGGGAATCGAACCCGCGTCTTCTCCTTGGCAAAGAGAAATTTTACCATTCGACTATATCCGCATTTTTTTTTCGTTTTTGATACGCAATGTCTGGATCATATTTATATTTATGAACAGCTATGCTAGGATATTCTTTTCAGGACAATTACTATTTCCTATTCTATTAAAATTATGTCAAAATCATATTCCATTATATTGCAAAAAAAAATTATAAAAAAAAAAATTATAATAATGTTTATTTATATATTTATATTTCTTTATTATAATTAAAAATTTAATTTATAATTATATTATATAATTAAATCTATTTCTGATAGAATTAAATTATATATAATTTATAATTATATAATTTAATCTATTTTTATTTTATTTATTTTTGTTTTATTTTATATAATTTTATTATCTATATTTATTATCTATATTATTATATATAAAATATATAATATATATAATTTTACATATAATTTACATATAATTTATAAAATTATATATATATAAATAATATATATATATAAGTTTATATAATTATATATATTATATGTAATTTATATAGTAATTTATATAATTTCATTTTTTTAATTTCTATTTTTTTTTTAGTTTATATTTATTTATATTTATATAATAAATTATATAATTTATTATATATATCTTTCAATTTATATCTATTAATTTATATCTATATAGGTTATGTATTATATAGGTTATGTATATTGGTTTGGTTTCTATATTAATTATATGATTTCTATATTAATAATATTTTCATTTTATATATTAAATTAAACATTTTTTATACATTTTATACATTTATATTTATACATTTATAAATTTTAATATATATATTATAATTTATAAATAGTAATGTAATATATTAGTATATTAGTTATTATATTAGTTTAGTTTAGTATTCTATGTATTCTATTAGAAATATTAGAATTCTATTAGATATTAGTACCTTATTATTATATTACCTTAATATTATATTATATATTAGATATTAAATTTAGTAGATATTTATTAGATATTAAATTCATTTACAATAATTAGATTCCT
>JAHLGP010000097.1:28615-33615 GCA_020141445.1 Bruguiera sexangula | reverse complement strand
ATTATTATTTATATTTATTTTAACATTTTAACTTATTATATTATTATTTATTTTATATTTATTTATTTTATATTCATTTTATATTCTTATTTATTATAGTAAAATATAGTAAAATACTTTATAATATATTATTATTTAATTTATTTAATATAATAAATTATTTAATATAATAAATATAAAATAATATATAAAATAATAAATATAATAAAATACTTTTCTAATTTATATTATTTTTCTAATTTATATTAAATTTATATTATTTAAAATTTAATAACTAATTATAATGTATATAATGTAATCTAATTATAATGTAATAATTTTTTATTATAATTTATAATTAAATTATATAACTACTATAATTTGATTTTAATAATTGAATTTTAGAATTCATTATAGATATTATAGTAGATATTATAGATATTGAATTTTAGAATTCATTATAGATATTATAGTAGATATTATAGATATTATAGATATAATTATAGATATTATACATTATAGATATTATAGATATAATTATAGATATTATACATTATAGATATTATAGATATAGAATATAGAATTTCTTACTTTTTTGATTACAAATTATTTCAAATATCAACAATATTTCTATTCTCCTTGCAAATAGAAATACTACCGCTGGAGTTTTATCAAAAAAATGAAAAAAGAGGTAAAGTAAAGCCCCTTATCGGATTTGAACCGATGACTTACGCCTTACCATAGCGTTACTCTACCACTGAGTTAAAAGGGCCTCTTTGATTCAATTCCTGAATCAGCCATTATGTGGATAGGATATATCTATGGTGATTAGAAATCAAATCTATGTAAAGTAAATAGAGTAAATGAAATAGATTAAATATATGAAATAGATTAGAATAAATCTAAATATAATTAAGTATATGGAGGAGATGTAGATTCATAGTAGCTTCGTCATAAACGAGAAATTTGATTTACCTGATGAGTAAAGTATAGGCTAAATTAGTAAATAAAATATAGGTAAAAAAAATGGTTTATTGAATTTGATAAATATCAATTTGATGAATATCAATGCAATGAATTGTTTCAAGGCCGAACCTAATTGAATTGACTCCCATCCTAACAAAAAATGCATTTGATTGATACATGTACAGGTACTTACCAATTCAACATAGATCCAAGATATTTCATCGAATCACGGATGAACAGATTCTATTTGTCTCCTGAAGAAAATTCTTAGAAAAAGAAAAAAAAAATTGATAATTTGTTGATACTTATCCCCCTACCTGGATTTCCATATTTATCATTTGTTAATTTCCTGGTTTAGCGTGAGATAGAGATGTGTCTATCTATCTTAACACTGGGTAAATCAATGAATGAAAGTGTAAGAAATGGGATTTACTTTTCTGGCTTTCTGGCAAACCACAGGAAAGGATACTTTCTATTTTTTCTCTTCTTCCATTCTATCTCTCTATTTCTATTCTATTTCTATT
This sequence comes from Bruguiera sexangula, assembly GCA_020141445.1. Classification (NCBI taxonomy): domain Eukaryota; kingdom Viridiplantae; phylum Streptophyta; class Magnoliopsida; order Malpighiales; family Rhizophoraceae; genus Bruguiera; species Bruguiera sexangula. Next base: position 32,146 of record JAHLGP010000097.1, on the reverse strand, counting down.
TATATTTTGATTTTCTATTATTATTTATATAATTTAGATTATTATTATTTATATAATATTATTATTATTTATATAATAAAATTTTATATAATAAAATAAATATATATAATAATATATAATAAAATAAATAATAATAGTGGTAATAATGGATTCTATTTATATAATTTTAAAATAATCTTATACTTATATAATAATAATTAAATAATATAATTAATCGAAAATTACTGGATAATGGCGATTATAATGAATAAATCATGAATATAAATGACGAATTTCAAAATTTTACGGAATCCGGAAAGACGGAAAGATCTTTTGAATCTAGTTATATGATTTCGTTATATTGACAATTTCAAAAAAACTGTTCATACTATGAGCATAGCGTGTTGACGGTCGGGCAAATGTGCCCCCATCGTCTAGTGGTTCAGGACATCTCTCTTTCAAGGAGGCAGCGGGGATTCGACTTCCCCTGGGGGTAGGGTATTACGAAAGGAAGTTGATCATGGATTATTAATATAATAAAATAAGTCTGGAATTGATTCTTCCTGGGTCGATGCCCGAGCGGTTAATGGGGACGGACTGTAAATTCGTTGGCAATATGTCTACGCTGGTTCAAATCCAGCTCGGCCCAATAATTCACTGATCCACCATGAAATGATATAACCCCTTTGTTCTCTCGAAATGCCTGATACGGAAAAAGTAAAAATTTCTGATAGATCTCTCCCTGTTATTTATTTGATTTGTTCTATTTTTTTCACACAAATTCTGATCTTGCTAATGATCGAGCGATTTTGATTTGAAATAATGAAAAGATAACTAGTAATCCGTGCCGTTATCAATAAAGTATATATCCATGTGGATAGCTATATACCACTTGCGTCTCTAGTTCAAGGAGGCGATTCGAATCTGAAATTAAAATAGAAAGGGTTTGAGTGAAATCATAAGAATATGTATCCTGTATACTTTATTTCATTTCCCTGGGATTGTAGTTCAATTGGTCAGAGCACCGCCCTGTCAAGGCGGAAGCTGCGGGTTCGAGCCCCGTCAGTCCCGACGGATCCAAATCCAATAAAAAATATATCAACCCATCTTCCCGGTTTCTGTAAAATTTCCGTGTTCTGTAGTTTTCTGTAAAAGGGTGACAAATAGGAGAATTTCATTCCCGCCATATTCCGGATTCCAAGAAATATCGTACTGATACTGAGTTTGTCTTTATCACACTTTTTTGTTTTCCAATAAGCCAATAAGATTAGATCATTAAAAAACAAAAGAGTTTAGAACTTACCCCCCCTTTTTTTTTATTTCGGCTTCCATTATTTGTTTGGGTTTGTTAGGTTTGTTTGAAACCAATGTAAGTGTAAAGGCGGTTAGATGATACTTCGGCAGATGATTGTACAAGAAAGGCGATAGTTTGATAGAATAGAAAAGAATGGAAAAGAAGAATAAAGAAAAATAAAGTATAAATCAAAATATAAATCAAAATAAAGTAAGTAAAGAGTAAAGAAAAGAAATTATCGATTAGAGCCGAACTCCATTTTTTGATTTGATATGGATAAACAATCTTTCTATGTTATACTATTCAATTTTCGACGATGAATCGATTTGATAGCTCAGATATTGTTATTCATGATATTGATCCGATTCGACATGATCAACATGGAATTCATCCAATTTATAGGCGAAAGATTTATCATCTCTATGGGATTAAATCCCGAGTTATTGCGACGTAAAGAAAAAAGAAAGGATGAGATTATGGAAGTAAATATTCTCGCATTTATTGCTACTGCATTGTTCATTCTAGTTCCTACTGCCTTTTTACTTATAATTTACGTAAAAACTGTTAGTCAAAGTGATTGATTTGAATGAAACTTGACTTCTTACTTCTTATCAATGATTGCAGAAAAAAAAATGAAAAGGATTCCAATTTCGCATCGTAGATAAAAAGAGCGAACTAGAATCAGTAGTATTCTATGAGATCCGATAGTATGGTAGAGAGAAAGATCTACCATACTATCGGATCTCATTTTGTTATTCTAGTAGATTTTTTTTGTTATTCCAGTATATAAAGTTATAATAAAGATATAGGCTTAATATCGATCAATCTAGAATGTCATCTTCATATTCATCTATCGAGATATCAATTATCTATATGTAATCCCAATTCTATTTCTTTTTGCATCTATTTGATTTGATTTGTGTTGATTTCAATTAATCTGAAATAATCGAAAACCCATCCTTACTCTTACGATTTTAATTGTTAGATTTCTGATTATTTTGAATATGAATCCCGACATCTACCGAAAGAATAAAATCACTGAAAGGAAAAAATAATAATAGTCTGGACATATATTAATAAAATAAAAAATAAAATAAAATCGAGAAATCTTTTTTTAACATTCTAAAAAAAGTAATCGATTGAGCAATTAACAGGTCATCCAAAGAAATGAGTTCTATAAAAACTTTTTCAAAGTTCAAGGATTAGTAAACCTCGCGGATTTTTAACCTTTGAATCATGATATGAAATAAATCAATGAAGAATGAAGTATAGCGTAAATCAAATTTTTAAAATAATAAAACACTAAACTAACCACTACGTGCTTGTTTGTGACTTGTCCAAGAAAATATCTTATTATACCTAGTATCTCGTTGGAGAATCAATATCTCTCTCTTATTTCTCATAGAAAAGAAAGAAAAAGAAAATCCACTTAATTTGGATTAAATAATTATTTAATAACTAATAAATAACTAATAAAACTAATAAAAGAACTCCTTTCTTCTCTTTTCTCTTTGAACAGGAAAAAGTCAAACAAAAACAAATAAAAAAAGTCAAAAAAAAAAGATTACACTTTTCCTCATTGTCTATATAAAATTCTGGTAAGAGCCGGTTTATCGAACTAAAAAATTTAGGAAGAATTCGGTTGAAATCAATTTCCTATCATTTATATTCCTTTTACTTTCGAAATAGGATTACTTTAGAAATATGAGCACGGGAATCATTGAAATATTTGTTTGAGTTGATTATGATTAAAAACGTATTATTCATAGAATATATTACTCCATTCGAATTCAATATAATTGGATATTTTGAATTCAATTTCTAATTCAATTTAGAAATTTAGAAATTGAATTCAATTTAAATAGTTAAATGAAAAAGTCTTTGCAAAACAAAACGATCTAGAAAAGAATTGGTTTAATTTTTTAACTCAATTACTAGTACCCTTAGAGACCACTTCTGCCCCATACTACGAGTGAAAGGGAAAATGTAAAGACTACCATTAAAGCAGCCCAAGCGAGACTTACTATATCCATGTGAATTATGTCCCCTATTTCTATGAATATGAAAGAATTTTTCCAGCATTGTTCATTAATTAATAATTATTGTTCACTAATAATAGTAGAATCACTAGCGCGGAGTCAAAAAAAAAAAAGGATTCTGTCCAATACCATTGATGAAACAATTCAAAAAATACAATTAATTATTAATTATAAGAAGTTCTTATATGATTGCTAGTAGAATCGAAAAACATTAAGTAC
>JAHLGP010000097.1:27500-28605 GCA_020141445.1 Bruguiera sexangula | reverse complement strand
CTTTTTTTGTACTTGTGTCTTGAATCCTATTTTTCTTAATCTTAATCCCTTTCCTAAACTAAAAGAAATCTTTCCCTTTTTGGATCTATCTCTTCGATTAATTTTATATAGTATCTCAAAACATACAGTATCCAAATTTTTCCACTTTCTATTGAAATGAAAAAACAAATGTCAATTTTCAGTCACAAAAGCCAAAATTCTGGACAAATTGGACCCTTTAACCATTGACTGGGAATGCGTGAAAAATTCGTGGATTTGAATCGAAAATTGTCTTTCCCTAATGATATAAGAAAATCAAAATTGAGACATAATTAATCAGTATTGATTCTTTTCAATAAAAAAGAATCCGTCTAAATTTTAATTATAACAATAATTATGAGTCTATGGAAATCCCAGAACATAAATTCTTTTCTTATACAAATATCTAATCGGATATCTTATCTGTCTATAATTACTATAGAAAATTTTCTATTCAATTTTTAATTGAAAAAATTTCTATATCTATATATATATATATATAGATATAGAAAATATAGATATAGAAATTTTGATAGAGGACAGCATGTACTGTCCAGAATAGAACTGAAATAAAAGGAGAGATGTATATATAAATAGCTATAGTTATATTTGTGTATAGTTCAGAGACCTTTTTATGTACTTCAAACATTTTATTATATTATAGGATACGAAGTCTATTAAAAAAATAGATAAAAATATATCTCACAAACCTTTTTTTTTGAACTGAACAATGAAATGAAATACACGAAAAAGACTAAGTGCTAAAAAAATCCACTTTAATATTGTTATTGTTTCTGATTATTGGGTCTTTATCTCATCAAACAGATAAAATCCCGAATCCTTTTAGTTTACTGATATTTAATCATATTGAAATATTGAATATCATAATAATGGTATTATAAATTGAATCACTTTTTGTTTTGATATTCGATACAAAACTCCATAAGTCGAAGTTAAGTGAAATTTCTCAATTCCTTTCCAGTTATATCTGCTGCAAATTCCAATTTGAGTATAAAATTTTCTTTATTCCTCCGTTCATACGTATTTTATACATTACATATATAGAGTTAGATAAAATTTTATGTGA
>JAHLGP010000097.1:12500-22500 GCA_020141445.1 Bruguiera sexangula | reverse complement strand
AACTATATAGAAGAGTTATCTATCGGAACAATACTCTTACTGATCTATTAACAACCAGTCGATCTACGCCAGGGGAATTAGTAATGTGTCAGGAAAAATTGGTACAAGAAGCCGTGGATACACTTCTTGATAATGGACTCCGCGGACAACCAATGAGGGATGGTCATAATAAGGTTTACAAGTCGTTTTCAGATGTAATTGAAGGCAAAGAGGGCAGATTTCGCGAGACTATGCTTGGCAAACGGGTTGATTATTCGGGACGTTCTGTCATTGTCGTAGGTCCCTCACTTTCATTACATCGATGTGGATTACCTCGCGAAATAGCAATAGAACTTTTCCAGACATTTGTAATTCGTGGTCTAATTAGACAACATCTTGTTTCGAACATAGGAGTTGCTAAGAGTAAAATTCGAGAAAAAGAGCCAGTTGTATGGGAAATCCTTCAGGAAGTTATGCAGGGGCATCCTGTATTGCTGAATAGAGCCCCTACTCTGCATAGATTAGGGATACAGGCATTCCAACCCATTTTAGTGGAAGGGCGTGCTATTTGTTTACATCCATTAGTTCGTAAGGGATTCAATGCAGACTTTGATGGGGATCAAATGGCTGTTCATGTACCTTTATCATTGGAGGCTCAAGCAGAGGCTCGTTTACTTATGTTTTCTCATATGAATCTCTTGTCTCCAGCTATTGGAGATCCCATTTCGGTACCAACTCAAGATATACTTATTGGGCTCTATGTATTAACAAGCGGGAATCGTCGAGGTATTTGTGCAAATAGATATAATCCAGGTAATTGCAGAAATTACCAAAATGAACGACTTGACGATAATACTGATAAGTATACAAAAGAACTCTTTTTTTGTAATTCCTCTGATGCAATTGGAGCCTATCGACAGAAAAGAATCAATTTAGATAGTCTTTTGTGGATCCGGTGGCAACTAGACCAACGCGTTATTGTTATTACTTCAAGAGAAGTTCCCATCGAAGTTCACTATGAATCTTGGGGTACCTATCATGAGATTTATGGACACTATCTAATAGTAAGGAATATAAAAAAAGACATTTTTTGTATATACATTCGAACCACTGTTGGTCATATCTCTCTTTATCGGGAAATCGAAGAAGCTATACAAGGGTTTTGTCAAGCTTGCTCAGATCAGATGGTACCTAATCTAATCATAGGGATCTAAGCGAAGTAATTCTATGACATCGACGGGAATCCAGATCTTCTCGGTTCAACTAGGACCCTAGTTCCTAAATTTCTATACGAATCAAGATCGAGAAAAGGGGGTTTTCCAATCATTGACTCAAATCCATTGTCGAACTCTACTCAACGGAATATGGAGGTACTTAGGTTATGGCCGAACGGGCCAATCTAGTCTTTCACAATAAAGTGATAGATAGAACTGCCATTAAAAGATTTATTAGCCGATTAATAGATCACTTCGGGATGGCATATACATCCCACATCCTAGATCAAGTAAAGACTCTGGGTTTCCAGAAAGCCACTGCTACATCCATTTCATTGGGAATTGATGATCTTTTAACAATACCTTCTAAGGGATGGCTAGTCCAAGATGCTGAACAACAAAGTTTGATTTTGGAAAAACACCATCATTATGGAAATGTACATGCGGTAGAAAAATTACGCCAATCCATTGAGATATGGTATGCTACAAGTGAATATTTACGACAAGAGATGAATCCTAATTTTAGAATGACAGAACCCTTTAATCCAGTTCATATAATGTCTTTTTCGGGCGCTAGGGGAAATGCATCTCAAGTACACCAATTAGTAGGTATGAGAGGATTAATGTCGGATCCACAAGGACAAATGATTGATTTACCCATTCAAAGCAATTTACGTGAAGGACTGTCCTTAACAGAATATATCATTTCTTGCTATGGAGCTCGAAAAGGAGTTGTGGATACTGCTGTCCGAACATCAGATGCTGGATACCTTACGCGCCGACTTGTTGAAGTAGTTCAACATATTGTTGTACGTAGAACAGATTGTGGCACCACCCGAGGGATCTCTGTCAGTCCCCGAAATGGGATGATACCGGAAAGATTTTTTATCCAAACATTAATTGGTCGTGTATTAACAGACAATATATATATGGGTCTACGATGCATTGCCATTCGAAACCAAGATATTGGGATTGGACTTGTCAATCGAGTCATAACCTTTCGAAGTCAACCAATATCTATTCGAACTCCTTTTACTTGTAGGAGTACATCTTGGATCTGTCGATTATGTTATGGGCGGAGTCCTACTCATGGTCATGGGGACCTGGTGGAATTGGGGGAAGCCGTAGGTATTATTGCGGGTCAATCCATTGGCGAGCCGGGTACTCAACTAACATTAAGAACGTTTCATACGGGTGGAGTATTCACAGGGGGTACTGCAGAACATGTACGAGCTCCCTCTAATGGAAAAATAAAATTTAATGAGGATTTGGTTCATCCTATACGTACACGTCATGGGCATCCTGCTTTTCTATGTTATATAGACTTGTATGTAACTATTGAGAGTCAAGATATTATACATAATGTGACTATTCCACCAAAAAGTCTTCTTTTAGTTCAAAACGCTCAATATGTAGAATCAGAACAGGTGATTGCTGAAATTCGTGCGGGAACATACAATTTGAATTTTAAAGAAAGGGTTCGAAAACATATTTATTCCCACTTAGAAGGAGAAATGCACTGGAGTACCGATGTATACCATGCACCTGAATTTACATATAGTAATGTGCATCTATTACCAAAAACAAGCCATTTATGGATATTATCAGGGGGTTCGCGCGGATCCAGTATAGTCCCTTTTTCACTACACAAAGATCAAGATCAAATGAATGTTCATTCTCTTTCTGTTGAAAGAAAATATATTTCTAAATATATTTCTAGCCCTTCATTAAATAATGATCAAGTTAAACACAAATTTTTTAGGTCAGATCCTTCGGGTAAAAAAGAAAATGGGATTCCTGATTATTCAGAACTTAATCGAATCATATGTACTAGTCATTGTAATCTCATATATCCTACCATTCCTCACGAGAATTCGGATTTATTGGCAAAGAGACGAAGAAATAGATTCATCATCCCATTCCAATCGATTCAAGAACGAGAGAAAGAACTAATGCCCTGCTCCGATATTTCCATTGAAATACCTATCGGTATTTTACGTAGAAATAGTATTTTTGCTTATTTCGACGATCCGCAATACCGCAGAAAGAGTTTAGGAATTACTAAATATGGGGCCATGGGGGTGCATTCAATCGTCAAAAAAGAAGATTTGATTGAGTATCGAGGAGTCAAAGAATTTAAGCCAAAATACCAAATGAAAGTGGATCGCTTTTTTTTAATTCCCGAGGAAATGTATATTTTCTCCGAATCTTCTTCCTTATCCTTACTGGTACGGAACAATAGTATCATTGGAGTAGATACACAAATAACTTTAAATACAAGAAGTCGAGTAGGTGGATTGGTCCGAGTGGAGAGAACAAAAAAAAAAATGGAACTTAAAATCTTTTCTGGAGATATTTATTTTCCGAGAGAGACAGATAAGATGTCCCGACATAGCGGTATCTTGATATCACCAGGAACGGTACAAACCAATTCTAAGAAATCAAAAAAATTGAAAAATTGGATCTATGCCCAACGGATCACATTTAATAAGAAAAAGTTTTTTGTTTTGGTTCGACCAGTAATCATATATGAGATAGCGGACGGTATAAATTTAGAAACACTTTTCCCACAGGATTTATTGCAGGAAAAGGAGACTCTGAAACTTCAAGTTGTCAATTATATTCTTTGTGGAACTGGTAAACAAATTCGGGGAATTTCTGACACAAGTATTCAATTAGTTCGTACTTGTTTAGTGTTGAATTGGGACCAAGACAAAAAAAGTTCTTCGGTTAAAGAGGCTCATGCTTCTTTTGTTGAAGTAAGTACAAATGGTATGATACGTGATTTCTTAAGAATCCACTTAGAAAAATCCCATATTTCATATATCAGCAGAAAAAGAAATGATCCATTAGGTTCGGGATTAATCTCTGATAATGGGTCCGATCGCACCAATATTAATACATTTTATTCCATTTATTCCAAGGCAAGAATTCAACAATCACTTAAAAAAAATCAAGGAACTATTGGTACGTTGTTGAATAGAAATAAAGAATGTCGATCTTTGATAATTTTGTCATCATCTAGTTGTTTTCGAATGGATCCATTCAACGATGTAAAATATCACAATATAATAAAAGAATCGATTAAAAGAGATCCTATAATTCCAATCAAGAATTCGTTGGGCCCCTTAGGAACAGCCCTTCAAATTGAGAATTTTTTTTCATTTTACTATTTAATAACCCATAATCCGATCTCGGTAATTAAATATTTGACACTTGACAATTTAAAACAGATTTTTCAAGTACTTAAATATTATTTAATTTTAATGGACGAAAACGGGAAAATTGTTAATCCCAATCTATGTCGTAACAACGTTTTGAATCCATTCAATTTGAATTGGTATTTTCTCCATCATAATTATTGTGAAGAAATATTCACAATAATCAGTCTGGGACAGTTTATTTGTGAAAATGTATGTATGGCCAAAAAGGGACCCTACCTAAAATCAGGTCAAGTTATAATTGTTCACGTTGATTCTCTAATAATAAGATCAGCTAAGCCTTATCTGGCCACTCCGGGAGCGACTGTTCATGGCCATTATGGAGAAATCCTTTACGAAGGAGATACATTGGTTACATTTATATATGAAAAATCAAGATCTGGTGATATAACGCAGGGTCTTCCAAAAGTGGAACAAGTGTTAGAAGTGCGTTCAATTGATTCAATATCGATAAACTTAGAAAAGAGAGTTGAGGGTTGGAACGAGTGTATAACAAGAATTCTTGGAATTCCTTGGGGATTCTTGATTGGTGCTGAGCTAACTATAGTACAAAGTCGTATCTCTTTGGTTAATAAGATCCAAAAGGTTTATCGATCCCAGGGGGTACAGATCCATAATAGACATATAGAAATTATTGTACGTCAAATAACATCAAAAGTGTTGGTTTCAGAAGATGGAATGTCTAATGTTTTTTCGCCTGGAGAACTCATTGGATTGTTTCGAGCGGAACGAACGGGGCGCGCTTTGGAAGAAGCGATCTGTTACCGAGTCATATTATTAGGACTAACGAGAGCTTCTCTGAATACTCAAAGTTTCATATCGGAGGCGAGTTTTCAAGAAACTGCTCGCGTTTTAGCAAAAGCGGCTCTCCGCGGTCGTATTGATTGGTTGAAAGGCCTGAAAGAAAACGTTGTTCTAGGTGGTATGATACCCGTTGGGACCGGATTCAAAGAATTCATGTACTGCTCAAGGCAACATAAGAACATTCCTTCGAAAATCAAAAAGAAGAGTTTTTTCAAGGAGGAAATGAGAGATATTTTGTTCCACCACAAAGAATTATTTGATTCTTGTAGTTCAAAAAATTTCTATGATACATCAAACCAATCATTTATAGGATTTAATGATTCCTAAAAGCGGATTTATTCTTGTAACTATCGAACTATTGGTGGTCCTGTGATTTTTTTTTTTTTTTTTACATGTGATTTGTTAATAGTTAATAGTAATTTAATAGTTAATAGTAATAAAGAATAATCAAAATAATAAAGAAATAAAGATAGATAATTAATAAGGACTAGAAAGAAATTAATTGCTTGGATTATGTATCAACGTCCAATTTCCGGGAAAAGAGAAGGTTCCATCGGAACAATTATTTATTTCAGGGGACCTTGTCTCTCTTTTTTTTTCATTGAAAAAAGAGAAAAAGAGAGAGAAAGTATGTGGAGAAATGATAAGAAGATATTGGAACATTAATTTGGAAGAGATGCTGGAAGCAGGAGTTCATTTTGGTCATGGTACTAGAAAATGGAATCCGAGAATGGGACCTTATATTTCTGCAAAGCGTAAAGGTATTCATATTACAAATCTTACTAGAACTGCTCGTTTTTTATCAGAAGCTTGTGATTTAGTTTTTGATGCAGCAAGTAGGACAAAGCAATTCTTAATTGTTGGTACCAAAAAAAAAGCAGCTGATTTAGTAATGCGGGCTGCAATAAGATCTCGGTGTCATTACGTTAATAAAAAATGGCTCGGCGGTATTTTAACGAATTGGTCCACTACAGAAACGAGACTTCAAAAGTTCAGGGACTTACGAATGGAACAAAAGACAGGGAGACTCAACTGCCTTACGAAGGGGGATGCGGCTCGATTGAAGAGACAGTTATCTCACTTGCAAACATATCTAGGTGGGATTAAATATATGACAGGGTTACCCGATATTGTAATAATCGTTAATCAGCAAGAAGAATATACGGCTCTTAAAGAATGTATCACTTTTGGAATTCCAACGATTTGTTTAATTGATACAAACTGTGACCCCGATCTCGCAGATATTTCGATTCCAGCGAATGATGACGCTATAGCTTCAATCCGATTCATTCTTAACAAATTAGTAGTTGCAATTTGTGAGGGTCGTTCTAGCTATATACGAAATCTCTGATTAATAATAAGATAAATAAATTCTTTTTTGAACTCCATAGATTTATGGAATCGGTTACTATTCCCGAATCGTACAAAAGAGATAAAAAGAATCGGAGATAGTATGTCATTAATTAGTATCCAAAATATACAATTCAAACAGTGAATTCGAAAAAAAGATGGTTGAATCAAGATAATTCCTTTTCAAGTTTTCTTTCTTTTAGGGGGTAATATGAATGTTCTATCATGTTCCATCAACACACTAAAAGGGTTATATGATATATCGGGTGTAGAAGTAGGCCAGCATTTCTATTGGAAAATCGGGGGTTTTCAAGTCCACGCCCAAGTCCTTATTACTTCTTGGGTTGTAATTGCTATCTTATTAGGTTCATCTATTGTAGCTGTTCGGAATCCACAAACCATTCCGACTGCCGGTCAGAATTTCTTTGAATATGTCCTTGAATTCATTCGAGACGTAAGCAAAACTCAGATTGGAGAAGAATATGGTCCATGGGTTCCCTTTATTGGAACTATGTTTCTTTTTATTTTTGTTTCTAATTGGTCAGGTGCACTTTTACCTTGGAAAATTATACAATTGCCTCAGGGGGGAGTTAGCCGCACCTACGAATGATATAAATACTACTGTTGCTTTAGCTTTACTTACGTCAGTAGCATATTTTTATGCGGGCCTTAGCAAAAAAGGCTTAGGTTATTTTGGTAAATACATTCAACCAACTCCAATCCTTTTACCCATTAACATTTTAGAAGATTTCACAAAACCTTTATCACTTAGCTTTCGACTTTTTGGAAATATATTAGCAGACGAATTAGTAGTTGTTGTTCTTGTTTCTTTAGTACCTTCATTGGTTCCTATACCTGTCATGTTCCTTGGATTATTTACAAGCGGGATTCAAGCTCTTATTTTTGCAACTTTAGCTGCGGCTTATATAGGCGAATCCATGGAAGGGCATCATTGACTAATTTTCAAAATAGTTTTTTTTTTTAGCTTAGTGCAATGCAAGGCAATCCCTGCCTTGCTCAAGAGAATCTACTTAGTAAACATAAATATACACAAATAGAAAAAAAAAAGTCTATACAATCTAGAGGAATAGTAAAACAGCTTACGATATTGGCGAATTGTAAAAAAAAAAAGGGAAAGAGATCTAAAAGATCTTTTTCCTAAAATTCGTTTGTTTGGTCCTTTTATACCTACTTCCAATGAATATTTTCTTTATATTGTCATTGTTGATTGTTTCGTTCATTCAATTCCAATCTTAGGAACCATAATTTACCAACCATAATTTACTTAGGAATTCTTTATTTTTTTCATTTTTTATATTATAATTATAATGTGTGATTAAAAAAAGGTTTTATAGAGTAATGCCCATTTAATTTCAGTCGTTTTTTTATTCAATTCAACGATTGACCAAAACAAAAGAACAAAACAAAAGAAAATATTAATAAATAATAAATTACATGAACTTAGATCAACTAAAGATTTCTATTTCTATGCAATGATTCAGACTAATGAATTTGTCCATTTAGATTGATTATATCCGTGTGGGAAAACGATAAATAAAAGGAAGAGAAGAGTTTACAAAAAATGAGATTCAGAAAAAAAAAGGGTTATTCAGGAGAGTGGGATCAAACTAGGTGTATCTAATATATATAATGGATATAAGCCTACTTTCCTTTGTGGATATTTCGAAAAATAATTTGAATTTTTGAATCTGATTGAATCTAAGATACGAACAGTTGGTTTACGTTATGGCAGAAAGACATGTATATGTAATATTAGGTATTAACTAGTTATATATGAGCTAAAAGATATAATTTAATCTGTCCTACTACTAATGGTAATGGTAATTTAGATAGGGATTCAAATAAAAAAAGAGTCCTTTCTTCTCATTTGTAACTGTGAATTGAATATTGAATAAAAAAATTCAATCAAGAAAAAAAAAAAGAAGAGTTCGAATTCAAAGAATGCTTCGAAACAAAGAAATGTAAAAACAAAAAATTGGATGAATTGACAAAAACTTTGTAGATAGAAAAACTTTGTAGATAGTAAGTAAAAAATAGATATCAAAGTAATTTTGATGATTCATTAATATTATTACTTTAATTTTAATTCGGAGTTCTTAATTACTTTGCTTCGACTGATTGAAAATCTTATCAATGGAATAGAATAATTAAATCATAATTTATTGGTTGATTGTATCATTAACCATTTCTTTATTTTGTTGCGAGGAACTTATCATGAATCCATTGATTTCTGCCGCTTCCGTTATTGCTGCTGGGTTAGCCGTTGGGCTTGCTTCTATTGGACCTGGGGTTGGTCAAGGTACTGCCGCGGGCCAAGCTGTAGAAGGCATCGCGAGACAACCCGAGGCGGAGGGAAAAATACGAGGTACTTTATTGCTTAGTTTGGCTTTTATGGAAGCTTTAACAATTTATGGCCTGGTTGTAGCATTAGCACTTTTATTTGCGAATCCTTTTGTTTAATCCTAAAAAAAAATACATATTTTTTTTTATTACCTTGGATTTGCTGCTTGCTTTTTCAAATTATATCAAGATTTCACTCCTATAGTTTTTTTATTTATTTATTTATTTTTTTTTTTATTGTATTTTTTTTTATTATATTGGGATTATATTGGGGATTATATTGGGACAATAACCCACGGGAAGGGTTGATTTGAGGATGAGGAGTTAGTATACCGACTCGCTTTCTTCCTTCCCCCCCCCTCTTAGTTCAATCGAAACTTTTTTAAGTTTTTTAAGGAAGTGTTGCAATAAAAACAAAGGATATATTTCATAATTTACACAAGACCTGGTACCGAATTCTAATAAAAAAGTATTTCTTTTATTATAAATTTCCAATTAAAAAAAAAATCGATTTATACTATAAATCGAATACATTTTTTTTTATTCTGTTTAGTTCGATCTATTAGAAATAATAGGTAAATGACTAAAAAAAAACAAGAAAAAAAAAAAAAGAAACAAGAGCAGAAGAATAAAATAAAGAATAATATATATAAATAATATATAAAATTAATATATAAATATATAAAATATATATATATATATATTTTATATATAAAAAAAAAAAAAAATAATAATAATAACAAATAAAAATAATCATTAGTCTGTCTATAAGAGAAGAGGAAATCCTATGAAAAATGTAACCGATTCTTTCGTTTCTTTGGGTCGCTGGCCGTCTGCTGGGAGTTTCGGGCTTAATACCGATATTTTAGCAACAAATCCAATAAATCTAAGTGTAGTACTTGGTGTATTGATTTTTTTTGGAAAGGGAGTGTGTGCGAGTTGTTTATTTCAAGAATAGGCTGGATTGAACCAGTTGTACTTTTTTTCGTTTTAACTAGCAACTAGTAAAGAAAAAAGGGTGCATGATCCCACGAATTACTTCTGAATAAATTCAAAAATCATCTTTAAGAA
>JAHLGP010000097.1:2500-7500 GCA_020141445.1 Bruguiera sexangula | reverse complement strand
AATTCTAATTATTCTTAATTAATTAAGAATAATTAATTAAGAATAATTACGAATTAGGAAAGTAATAAAGAGAGCTAAAAAAAGAGAAATGGAAAAAAAGGCTTTTTTTTTGAGCCTCACTTGTTGTGTAATATAAGATAGTAATTACCAATTTTAAATTGGGAGAGATGGCTGAGTGGACTAAAGCGTCGGATTGCTAATCCGTTGTACGAGTTATTTGTACCGAGGGTTCGAATCCCTCTCTTTCCGATTCTGTTGATAACTTGGTATTTTTTTTTTCTTTTGTTTTAGTTATTTTTGTTTTATTTAATTTAATAGTTAAAGATGCAGAATAAAGAAAATGCTCAAAACATTGAAAAATCAAGAAAGGAAAAACGATTATGTTTTATTCTTCACGTCCCGGATTGCGCCCCGGATCATTAGATAAAAATCCAAAGATGAAGAGAGAAACAAAGAATATCACTACTGTGTAAACAAAGAGTTTGAGAGTAAGCATTATACAATCTCCAGGATCTTTTTTTGGTTTGGAAAAAGAAAAAAGAAAATAGATTCTTTCTTTTTGTACCACTTATACCACATATAATATTTTGACATCAAGAAACAAAGTGGTTTCTAGCAATAGAAAAAAAAATTGTAAAAAATTGTATAAATTCATTTGTAATAAGAGTCCAATCTTTCGTTGTCAAAAATTTTCTTTCATATCCACAATTAGATAGTGCGGGGGACTCTAATAGGATTTCTTTCAATACAATGAAAAAAAATTCAAAAATGAAGAAATGGAGTAATCGAGATTTCTCGTGTCTATACAATAACGTCTATACAATAACTTCAATGTTTAAATTGAGGGCTTATACTATAAGACTTATTTGATCTTATTAATTGCTAATTGCTATAAGTTTTTTTTTATCGAATAAATCGTGAATTTTTTTAGGCTAGTATTAAAGATCTCATCGAAAACTTACAGCAGCTTGCCAAACAAAGGCTAATAGAAAAAAAAGCACAGGGATTACTGGCATAATATCTACGATTGGGTTCAAAAAAGCGTAGGCTTCGGGCAATTTTGTGAAGAAAAAACTGCTTGAATAAAGGACAGAATTAAGACAGATACAAATCAAACTAAAAAGATTAAGCATAACAAAGATTTTGTTAAAGATTTTGTTCTTGAAAATAATTCTATTTTGACTGAGTTATAAATATATTATTTATATAAAATATAAAATAAGGTAGACCAAAAAACGTTCTTTAAACTGAAACTCACCTAATCAAAAATCCTTGAATTCGCTGAAATCAAAAAAGAATAAGAATAGACGAAATCCTATTTTCATACAATATCATAATTGAATTATAGATTATAATCAATCAATTCAGTTTCATTTTATATCCACATATTTCATTTTATATCCACATATATTAAAATCCGAACAACAAGCTAATCTTAATTTATTTCATAGATACTTGGGCGAGAATTGACGAAGAACCCATACCACTATTACTTTTTATGAGTGTTGAATAGAAATATAAATGGGGCGTGGCCAAGTGGTAAGGCAACGGGTTTTGGTCCCGCTATTCGGAGGTTCGAATCCTTCCGTCCCAGAGCATACCTATATTCATATATTAAAATGAAAACATCTATTAAAATGAAAATAAGGATTGCCCTTTTTGAACCATTTTCTATTTAGGAGGATAATAAATAAAATTTTTGTTTCTTATTTTTAATGACTTTTTTCGCAATCATATCTTTTTCAAAAATTTTATCATGTTGAAATAATACGCAAATTTATCATAGAATGCTTTGTTTTATAACTTATAACGACAAAATTTTTTTTTCTATTTTCTATTAGTGATATAAATTAATTTTATAGAAATTAATATAAGATGGATAGAAAAAAATCAAGTGAATAAATGAAATAATTCGATCTCG
The DNA here is from genome assembly GCA_020141445.1 of Bruguiera sexangula. Taxonomy (NCBI): domain Eukaryota; kingdom Viridiplantae; phylum Streptophyta; class Magnoliopsida; order Malpighiales; family Rhizophoraceae; genus Bruguiera; species Bruguiera sexangula. The sequence continues at coordinate 5,579 of JAHLGP010000097.1, read as the reverse complement.
AAATAGAAAAATTTGACATTACTTTAAATTTCAATGAGTTGTTTTTCATTGGAAATTCTATTAACAAATAAGGGAGATTAGATTTTTTGAGTCTATTTAATTAATATTGATTTATATTGATTGAATAAACCCGATAATTTTTTCCTAGCTTCCTTTCTTCTACCCATAGTTTTCTTGTAGTTATGTGAATATTATCTATGTAATACTAATTTAATTCATTCAATACAAATCCTTACTTTCGTTTTAGTTATTTTTTTTTTGTTATTATTTAATTTGTTATTATTTAATTATTATTTTTTTTTTTAATATAGTTTATATAGTTTATAGTGAATTTTTTTGGTTAAATTGAATTGAATTAATTCTTTTGTTTTTTTTTTTTTTCATTGTGTATATTTTTAACGCATTTGCATTCATATTGACAACACTATTCATATTGACAACAATGTATCAAATAAATATAATCCGATCTGGATAATTGTATCTTGTCTGTAGATCTATTTCATTTTTCTCTGTTCCATGAGTTTGATTTTTTTATTCATTCAAATAATGGGTTTGTTGGATGTACTGTGATACAAAAATCTTTTTTTGATTAAAAAAAAAAAAATAATAATTTTAAATATTTATAAAGGTATCTATAATTATAAAGATATTTATAATAAATATATCTATGTAATAAATAATATTTATATTATAATATTTATATTTTATAATAAATATATCTATGTAATAAATAATATTTATATAATATAAAATATTATAATAAAAAATCTATCTATAATAATATCTATCTATAATAATAATAAATATAAAATATTAAATAATAAAAATATTAAAAATAAAAATATTAAATATTAAATAATCAATTTTTATTTTTAAATTGAATTTCATTTTTAAATTTAATAAATATCAAATAATAACAAATAATAATATAAAATAATCCAAAATTGAATAAAATAAATAATAAAATAAATATAAATTATATAAATTTATAATAGAATAGAAATTTATAAATTCTAATTTTAAATAAAATTAAAAATAAAATCGATAAATTCAAAATCGAGAAATTCAAATACAAATAAATATAAATAATATATATATATATAATATATATAAATTATATAATATATAAATTCAAATATAAATAGAATAAAATAAGTATATAATACATATACAATAAATATACGAATGAGTGACATAAGAAACAAAAGGTGATCCATAGGTTTGTACTTTATCTTTACCTTTACTATCTTTACCTTTACTTTATATTATTTTTACTTTATATTTATATATTTATATATTTTTATATTTATATTTTATTTATACTTTAATACTTTATTTTATTTTTTATTTTATTTTTTATTTGAATATATTTGAATATTTGAGTTGAGATTTTTTTGAGAATTTCTTTTATTTTCATCTGATCTTTTTTTTATGTTCAGAATCCATTAGAAATTATTTCATTTCTTGGTTCTTTCTTTCTAATTTAATGTTTTGATTGTGTCATACGATTCAATCTCTTTATTTATTTATTTTGATTCTGATTGTATCTGCATAACCTATGCATAACCTAATTTTTTTTAGTTCTTTTTGGGGTTGCTAACTCAACGGTAGAGTACTCGGCTTTTAAGTGCGACTAACATCTTTTATGCATTTGTATGAATAAAGAGATTCGTCCATACCATCGGTATAGTTTGTAAGACCACGACTGATCTTGAAAGGAATGAATGGAAAAAACAGCATGTCGTATCAATGTCGAATTCTGAGAATATTTCATTTTTACTGGATCAGTTACTAACCTTGTTTGCATTCTTGGTGCGGAACATTCAAAAATTGGGTCGAGTGGAATAAATGGATAGAGCCCCACGGCTCCAATTATAGTGTAGGGAAACAAAAAAGTTACGAGCTTCCGTTCTTAATTGGAACGATTAGCCGATTTAATTAGACGTTAAAAATATATTAGTGCCTGATGCGGGAAAGGTTTTTCCATGAGCAGATTTTCGATTTTTTGAATGAACCCTAACTATTAGTTATTCTCCCCTAGGCGCGGGAGATGAATGTGTAAAAGAAAGAGTATAGTGATAAAGAATTTTTTTTTTCAAAACTAAAATCACAAGAGCGATTGACTTGGAAAAGTAAAGGATTTCTAACCATCTTCTTATTTTATTCTATAATGAACATAAAGTAATTAGATGGAAAAATAAGGGATAGAGAGTCTGTATATGAGTTTATCCGTCTCCGAAGTATCTATTCTTTTTTTTATTATACTCCTTTGTTTTTATTCTATCGCACTATGTATCATTTATTTAATAATAATAAACCCAAAAATCCTCTATCTTTGCTTCAATCAAATCTAAGTTTAAAATGAAAATGGAGGAATATCAAAGATATTTCGAATTAGATAGATCTCGAAAAAATGATTTCCTATACCCACTTATATTTCGGGAATATATTTATACACTTTCTCATGATCATGGTTTAAATAAATCTATTTTGTTGGAAAATGAAGGTCATAACAATAAATCTAGTTTAGTAATTATAAAACGTTTAATTACTCGAATATATCAACAGAATCATTTAATTATTTCTGCAAATGATTCTAACCAAAATCCATTTCTTAGGTACAATAAGAATTTATATTCGCAAATGATATCCGAGGGGTTTGCAGTCGTTGTGGAAATTCCATTTTGTCTACAATTAGTATCTTCTTTAGAAGAGTCAGAAATAGTCAAATCTCATAATTTACGATCAATTCATTCACTATTTCCTTTTTTAGAGGACAAATTTCCACATTTAAATTATGTATCAGATATATTAGTACCTTATCCTATCCATTTAGAAAAATTGGTTCAAACCCTTCGCTACTGGGTAAAAGATCCCTCTTCTTTGCATTTATTCCGACTCGTTGTTCATGAGGAGTGGAATTGTAACAGTCTTATTATTCCAAAAAAATCTATTTCCATTTTTCCAAAAATTAATCCAAGATTCTTTTTCTTCCTATATAATATTCATGTATATGAATACGAATTCATCTTTTTTTTTCTCCGTAACCAATCCTCTTATTTACGATCAACATTTTCTT
>JAHLGP010000096.1:16597-31981 GCA_020141445.1 Bruguiera sexangula | reverse complement strand
TAATGTGGAAAACCCCAAAAAGATGTGGTTTAGGGACGCAATGCACATAAGGAATCAAAAGATATCTAGGAAAGGTAAATCAAACTGTAATAACACAAACCCCAGACCCAACGTTCAAAGGAACATGAACCTAGGGTATTTAAAAAGGATATGGATGCCACACTTAAGAAAAGAAAGGAATTAGGAGTAATAAGTCGAGTTGAATGCCACAAGAAGAGGTACTTCTTTATAAGTTTTCTAGTTCTTAAAAGAACTGAAAGAAAAAACCCTTGCTTTTTATTTCTCTCAAAGTTGTCTGATATTCTAGAACTCATAAGGAGGTGCCTATATATAGGCTAACATAGCAATCCTAAAGAGGCATAAATTCCTTTTTGAAACAAATCCTTATTTAGGTGGAATTCCTATCTAAGACAAATTCTTACATAAAAAACTCACTTTTATATAGTCACTTATTTAAGATATAAACTACTATTTAGAAGTGATTGCTATTATTTAGTCTTGACCCATTAAGTACTCTAATTATATTAAGAAGGCCTTGACTCTCTTCCAAGCTTAAATTCACACCATTTGTAATTAGGTTGGCTTGAATGTCCTTAATTAGCCAATAAAGTGCTTATTTCATCTTTTTGTCTCTAGCTTATGTTATTGGGCCTTCTGGAATATTCAATGGACCTCTTGTATCCTTTAAAGCCTTCCGCCCATCATCTATAAGGTTCTCATCAAATGTGAACCCCAAAAGATATGGCTTAGGGATCCAACACACACAAGGAATCAAACAAGAACCCATGAAAGGAAAATCAGACTTCAATCATGCAAACCTTAAACCCAATGTTTAAAGGAACATAAACCTAATGTATAAAGAAGAATATCAATGCCACACTCTAGAAAAGAACAAATTTAGAAGTGATAAGTTGAGTTGAACACCATAAGAAGAGTTAGTTTTTGATAAGTTCTTTAGTTCTTAAAAGAATTGAAAAAAGAAAATTCTAACTTTTTATTTCACAAAATTGTTTGTCTTTTAACAATGAATTCAAGCCTATTTATAGTCTGAAATAACAATTTTAAAATCATTATCCCTTCAAGTATTTCAAGGATTTGTGGTTAGTATGAATGACAAATTACTTAGGCTAAAGATAATGTTGCCATGCCTCCAAAGTCTGTGCCATTGCATATATTTCCTTATCATAACTGAGATAATTAAGAGCTACTCTACTTAACTTTCATTGAAGTAGGCAATTGATCACCTTTCAATGATTTTAAAGACTACTCTATAATCAACACACATTCTCCAAGTCCCATCCTTCTTGGGCACATACAGAATTGGAATTACCCATGGACTTATACTCTCCCTCACATATCCCTTTGTTATATGCTCCTTGACTTGTTTTTGAAGTCTTTTGTCTCCTAAGGATTACTTATATAGGCCAGTCAATTTGAAATTGTTGCACTAAGGATGAATTCAATTTGATGTTTTATTCCCCTTAAAGGTGGAAAATAACTTAGTTCTTCAAGAAAAACATCACCAAATTCCTACAAAAGAGAAAAAGCAAACACTAGCTGAAAGTAGTTAAGCTTGTCAGTACTAAAATAAATCTCTTTGTACAAAGTACAATCAAACATTATTTTGAATGAAAGATGTCATTCACTTGCATTATCATGCAATAACAAAAGAGAAATTTGATGAAACTAAACAATAGATTCACAATAGCCCTATCAAGCATAAGTTGTTTTAAAAATTAAAGATAAAAGATTGAACGAAATTCAAGAATGGAAAATTTCCCTTCCCCCAAATTGGAACCTTACATTGTCCGAATGTAAGATTTAAATGTATAGAAGAATAAAGAAAACAAAAACACAAAATCACACATGAAAACAAAAATAAAGATGGAAGGGAAGAGAAAAGCAAATATAATTCTTGGGTTATCTCCTGAGTTCATTTGCTTAATGCAATTAGCTTGACTCTAAAGCATGTTATGAGGTACAAATATGGTCTTCTAGCTCCATCTCCCTCACCTTGAACCCTTCATTAGAAGCTTTTAACCTTTGGTCATTCATTTTGACTTTGCTTATACACTTTGAATGGCAACTTCACCATGTGGAAAGACATTAGTTGTCAAAAGAATCAATCCAATGAGAGTGCAACTTACTCAAAAACAACTTTAATCTTGAATGATAGACAATAACCTTTTGACAAACAACAGAAGTCATCTTAGAGATCATCTTGTCATGAATGACTTTTGTTCTTTCCTTATAAATCTTGGAGTTCTCATAGGCATCGTTGTGAATTTCCTCAAGCTTTTGCAATTGCAATTTCCTATGTCCATGCACTTCATTCATCTTCATATTGCATTGTTTGATAGCCCAATATGCCTTGTACACTAGTTGCTAAACACCAAATGATGGGATGACATGCCAATCAGTGTCTTATATGTTATACATAGGCCAATAGCACATCCTCAAGCCACATGCTCCAATCCTTTCTACTTAGATTCAATGTCTTCTCAAGACTACTCTTAATTTCCTTTTTGGACACCTTGGCTTGTCCATTTATTTATGGATAATATGCAGTTGACACCTTGTTAGTGACATGATATTCCATCAACAAAGCCTCTACCATTTGTTTGCAAAAATGTGTGCCTTTATAACTGATCAAAGCTCTTGGTGTTCATACCTAACGAAAATGTGACACTTGACAAAATCTATAACTTACAACTTTAAGATCATCAGTCCTAGTGGCTTTAGCTTCCACCCTCTTGGAAACACAACCAATAACAAGAACTAGTAATGAATATATTCATTACGAAAAGAAGGAAAAAGTCCCATGAAATTAGTGCCCCAAACACAATAAAATTTCATGAACTAGCATGGGAGTTTGTGGCATTTGATCTCTAGAAGACTTACTCGTCATTTGACAATATGCACAGGTTTTGAAAACCTATAAGAATCATGAAACAGTGATGGCTAAAAGAAACCATATCCAGCTAGCTTTCTTGCTATTCTTTTCTATCCAAAGCATCCTCCACGAGCATAAAAATAATAGAAGGTGAGAATTAAATAGACACAACTTCTAGTACACACCTTCTTATCACCTGATATGAGCATTGCTTCCACAAGTAGGACACATCCTGTACATAGTTTTTTGTACCACTCTTGATCTTCTTCTCCTTTTGAGCTTTCTTCAAGTGATTTGGAAAAGTCCTTCTGGTCAAGTAGTTGATGATATTGACATAGCAAAGGGCATCTGCCTTAATTGCCAGCAATTGTTCATTTGGAAAGAGTTATTGTAAAGGAAATGTATCCTCTTCCTTAACCATACGACTTAGATGATCTGCAGCTAGGTTCTCCATAGCTTTCTTGTCTTTGATCTCTAAATCAAAATCTGCAGTAGAAGAATCCATCAAGTCAACCTTGGCTTGGCATCTTTCTTTGATAATAAATACCATAAAGCAACATGGCTAGGATAAACAATCACTTTAGAGCTAAGTAAATAAGAACAAAATTTTCTAAAGTAAAACCAACAACTAAAAGTTCTTTTTTAGTAGTGGAGTTGATGGGTCAAAGAATTAGAGACTGATTGTTTATGTTTAGGGAAATTTCAAGTAATGATTGTTTTGTCTAAGGCAGTTTATGATTCAATGAAAAGAAACGAAATAGAAAGAAAAACTAGGTAAGAAATTCACTACAAACAAGAAAAAACTATGAACCACATGATCTTAGGCAGCCCCTAAAACTATGGAGCACATCATCCTTCCCCCTGTTGAATAGGATTTGCCTTCAAATCCAACACCTCACTGTCCTCTGAGTAAGGCAATAGATCCCTCATATTGAATGGCTGATACATTATATTCAACAAAAGCCAAGCAATCATCCCAATTCTTCTAATTCTTATTAACAATAGTTCTAAGAAATAAAGAAAGTGTACCATCTACCACTTTAGTCTGCCCATATGTTTGTGGATGACATTCTGTGCTAAAGAGCAGCCTTGTGCTAAGCTTCTTCTACAAGGTTTTTCAAAAGTAACTCAAGAACTTGGCATAATAGATCAGAAACTATACTCTTTGGTATTCTATGTAATCTCACAATTTCTTGAAAGAACTAATCTACCACCTTATCAGTTTTGTGATAAGGTACAAAGTGAGACATCATTAAGAACCTATCAACAATCACCATAATCGAATCCTTCCCTTTTTGTGCTCTTAGCAACCCATGTACAAAATCCATACATCAACCCAAGGCTGGTCTAGAATAGGTAATGACATATACAACCCAAGAGCAACCTCTTTACTATTTGTCTTCTTACCAACCATGCACCTCTCTATCACATGATATGAATCTTTAATAATCCCCAACCAATAAAAATGCTAGTTAATGACATATACAACCCAAGAGCAAGCTCTTTACTATTTGTCCTCTTACCAACCATGCACCTCTCTATCACAAGATATGCATCTCTAATAATCCCTAACCAATAAAAATGCTCTTTAACCAGCTCTAAAGTCTTTTTTTCACTGTGTCTAGTTAAACTTCCACCATGCCCCTCCCTTACTAAATGTTTCCTAATAGATTCCTTAGGAATACAAAGCCTTCCAAATCTAAACAAGCACCCTTTAAGCCTATAAAAGCCATGAACTGCCCCTTTCTCACAAGCCAACTAAATAGAAGCAAACTTTAGATCATCCAAATATTGACTCATAATAAATTTAAAACCCATTAACTTAGCATTCAATAATGAGATTGAAGCATACCTCTTTGACTACATTTACATTTCCCCTTTTGTACTTGATGACATATGGAAAGGCCTCCAAGAACTCCACCCATTTAGCATGCCTTCAATTTAGTTTGCTTTGTCCCTTGAAATGCTTCAAGGATTCATAATCAGTGTGTACAACAAACTCCCTGGGCAACAAGTAGTGCTGATAAGTCTCTAAAACTTGAATTAGTGCACAGAACTCCTTCTCATATATTGAATAATTTAGGATTGTCCCCCCTAACCTCTCACTAAAATAGACCATGGGACATTTATCTTACATAAAAACAACCCCAAATCCCACTCTCGAAGCATCACACTCCACTTTAAAAGTTTTTGAAAAATCAAGAAGAGTTAAGATAGTTATTGAACACATCTTCTCCTTAATTTGCTCAAAACTATTTTTGGGCTCCTTCTTTCTACCTAAAGTCACCACTTTCTTGATACATTCAGTCAAAGGAGCAAGAATAGTGCTAAAATTTATCACAAACCTCCTATAGAAGGATGCTACTTGTGGAAACTCCATACCTTCAAAACACTAGTAGTTATAGGCCACTCCTTAATAGCTTTCACTTTCTCCCCATCAACTAACCCCATGTTGTGCAAATACATAATTGAGAAAATGACCTGGTCTTGGCATAATTCATACTTCTTTAAGTTGCCTAACAATTTCTCTTGTTGTAGTACTGCAAGGACTTCCCAAAGGTGCTTCACTTGTTCCTCACGATTCCTGTTATAAATTAAAATGTCATTAAAATAAACCACAATAAATATGCCAATAAACTTACAAAGCACATGATTCATCAATTGCATGAAAGTACTTAACGCGTTAGACAAGGCAAAGGGCATGACTAGTCACTCATGCAACCCATGTTATACTTTGTCTTGAATGTAGTTTTCCACTCATCTCCATCTTTTATCTGAATTTGATGATGACTGCTCTTCAAATTTACCTTTGAAAACACTTTAGAACCATGTATCTCATCAAGCATATCATCTAGCCTAGGATAGTAGAAAAGAAGGGAATTGGAAATGATAAGATGAGTTGAATGCCATAAGAAGAGGTGCTTCTTGATAAGTTCTTTAGTTCTTGAAAGAACCAAAGGATAAAACTATCGCTTTTTATTTCTCATATTTTCTGATTTTTCAGAGGTTACAAGGGGGTGCCTACTTATATGCTAAGATAGCAATCCTAAATAGGCATAAATTCCTATTTAGGACAAATTCCTATCTAGGATAAATTCATATGTAGAAAACTTCCACTTTTATAGAATCAGATATAGGAAATGCATCCAATTGTCTGCTTTAATGAAAAGCTAAGTGGAAAGCAAGTCTTAATTATCCTACTTATGACAAAGAGATGTATGCATTGGTATAGACTTTGGAGACATGGAAACACTACCTTTGGCCCAAAGAGTTTTTCATCCATAATCTTTGAAGCACTTGAAGGAACAAGGAAAGTTGAACAAAAGACATGCTAAGTGGATTGAATTCATTGAGACCTTTCCTTACATCATCAGATATAAATAAAGTAAGGAAAATGTGGTAGCCGATGCATTACCTTATAGGTATGCCCTTTTTTCTACACTTACTACAAAATTATTAGGATTTGAATATATTAAAGATTTATATATGAAAGATGTTGACTTTGCTAATGTGTATGGAGCATGTGAGAAGTCAGCTTTTGAAAAGTTTTATAGGCATAAGGGTTTCTTATTTAGGAAAAATCATTTTTGCATGCCTATGATTTCTTTAAGGGAGTTGGTTGTGAGAGAAGCTCGTGGAGGTGGTCTAGTGGGTCATTTTGGGGTTAGGAAAACCCTAGATGTCCTAGTTGAACATTTATTTTTGCCACACATGAAATGAGATGTTGAGAGGATATGTGAGAAATGCATAGCATGCAAATAAGCTAAATCTAGAGTTTTACCCCATGACTTGCATACCCCTTTACCCACACCTAGCCATCCCTGGGTTGATTTATCTATGGGCTTTGTATGACTTTGTACTAAGGTTGCAGCAACAAAAAATGGGTAGGGATTTTGTGCCATAAAACTAATGATGCAAGCCATATGGTTGACTTATTCTTTAGAGAAGTACATTTGCATGGCATGCTATGGAGCATTGTTTTAGACAGGGATTCAAAGTTTTTAAGCTACTTCTAGAAGACTTTGTAGGGTAAGTAAGATACTAAATTATTGTTGTCAATTACTTGTCACCCACAAACTACTGGGTAGATTGAGGTGGTTAATTGAACTCTTTTTACTCTTTTACATGTTATTATTTGAATGAATTTGAAAATATGAAAAAATTGTTTACTGCATATCAAGTTTGCATATAATAAAAGTGTTTGTTCTGCTACTAGTTACTTTCCATTTTGAAATTGAGAATGGTTTTAATCCTTTGACTCATTTGAATTTGGTGCCTATACTTGTTGTATGCTAGATTAGATGGTGAATGCAAGACTGACATAGCGAAGAAATTGCATGAAAAGGTGTGGTAACATATTGTGAAGGAATTGAGAAATATGCATCCCATGTCAACAAAGGGTGAAAGAAAGTGGTGTTTGAACCTAGTGATTAGGTTTAGGTGTATATGTGCAAGAAATGGTTCCCAGCTTAGAGGAGATGGTCCATTTCAAGTAGTATTATATATTAATGATAATGCCTATAAGTTGGACCTTCCCGATGAGTATAATGTGAGTGCAACATTTAATATTTCTAATCTTTCTCCTTTTAATGTAGGTGATAATTAAAGGAAAAATCCTTCCAAGGAGAGGACAGAATGATGAGAAGCTTAGAGATGATGCATGGAAGGCTTCAAAGGATGCAAGAGATCCATTACACATTCCAAAAGGTCACTAACTAACTTAAGTGTAGGCCAATCACGGATTGCAATAACTTTTTCCTTATCAACCTTAATACCTTTAGCACTCATAATACAACCAAGAAATATGATTTGATTAGTGCAAAAGGAACATTTCTTGAAGTTAGAATACAATTTCTCTGAAATAATTATAAGATTCAACCTTCAACCATGACCTTGATAAGTTCACAAAATTCAATAAGAATCAAAAGAGAAAATTCCCCCTTTTTTTTCGTTAATCATTTATATCTTTTAAAAATAAAATGAAAACTATTTATAGGCTGAAATAACTACCCTAACCCTAGAAATAAGAAAACCTTTCTAAATAAGCTAATAGCAAACAAATTAAGGTTAGTTCGGTCAAATTCCTAAAACCATATGTTTAGTATCAAATTGGTTCGCCAACAGGCTCATGACCAGTGTCAATTCAACTTTCCAACAGCAAAATGATCTTGTAACCAATTTTACAACCAGTCCACTTCTTGTCCTGCATTTTTCAGACTTTGCAATATGTCCAACTCACTAATTCCATTACTTTGTTGCCTCAACTCTTCACAATTAGCTAACTTAGGCTGATTCAGCATAGTTATACAAATAAAAAAGCCATGTCCCACATTAAGATATACTTGTTGTGCTTCAAGCTTGAATTTACTTCTTGACCAAAATGTCTTTAATCAACCCATTAAGTGCATCTTTTATCCTTTTAACTCTTGAATGTGTCATTAGACCTTCATGAATACTTAATGGATCCTTAGAAACACTCTATGCATTGGCTTCTCCATGGATCACATCACATGGTTACAGATAGTTGCAAGTGACAGCTTAAATAATACTACTTTTATCAGTAGTGTTTAATACTTCTGTTATTTTAGAAAAATACATAGAAGGCGCTAGACCTTCATTGATGTAATTCATGTATAGCAATTGAAAATATATATTCCTTGTTAACAAAAATTGTTATTTTCGTATTCCATTCATGATTAATAACTCAGTCAATAAGATTTACAAACTGAAGATTATTAATCTCATCTTCCTTTAAATAACTTCTTTGACTAAGGGTAAAACTTCCTTTTCTTTTTCCCTTTCTAAAGAAATTGTTTCTCAAATGATAAACCTAATTTTAACAATTTAATATCAACTTTAAGCTCATTAACGTTAGCTTTAAGCTCCAATTCATTTCATTTTTTCTTTCCCTTAGAAGTAGAAGTTTTATCATGTTCTCTTACAATTTTTAAATTGTAACCTTCATTAGGATGCAACAACTTAAAAGAAGACAAATTATCTCCTTTTGAAAAATGCAAATACTTTTCTAATATTTCTTTCTCTTTTTTTTTTTTTCTTTTGGATCTAAAGTTTTATCATTGAGACCCAATATTATATTAGCTTCTTTAGTATGGATTAATAAGTCATTACTTTTATAAAGAGTTTTAAAATAGTCACATTGACTATTACAACTCTCTTTAAAAGATATACTAGAAGTATCATCATCTTGCATAACATCCACTTCCAAGTCTTCTATTTTAAAATCACCTTTTGATAAGAAAATATGCATTTATGATCTTTTAAGATCCCCATCATTGTATAATTTTTGGATTTTTTGTCTGACTTTACACTTACTAGCATAATGGCCAATTTTTCACATTTCTAACAAACTAAAGTCTTTTTAGACTTTTCCTTTGATTTTTTTCTTTGGCTGATAAGGCTTTTCTTATTTTTTAAATGCACCTTTTCTATTCTTTTTTTTTTCTTTTGGAAAAGGTTTATTAGGTGAATATTTTCTTCTTTTTCTTGCTTTAGGAAAATTAATAGATGGAAAACCTATTTGGTCACAAAAATCTCTCAAAGCTTTTCACCTTGCATTTTCTCATCTTTAATTGCTTATGAAGTTTAATCTCATTATAGATGAAAGCTCCTTTGGCAATCACCTTGACAACAAGCTCTCCATAAGTATATTCCTCACAAGGAATTATTCCTCTTTATTTGGTCTTAAGCCTATTTCTTATTCTTTCTACGGATAAAGTAGGAAGTCTTGATAAGGACTTCTTCCAAAAATCTTTTTGATTGTCTTCTTGTGAAAAATCTTGGACAAGAACACATCTTTGTGCCACATAAAGTGGGATAAGCTAGGGCACCTCAAATTAATCAGTTGCTCACAAGTTTATCCAACTGTCTTCCTCATTTAACGTGTTTCACTCAAAAAGGGTGTCACACTTCCTTATGTTTTACACTTTTTATGGTTTTTTCTTAATATAAACTTGCACTCTTGCCTTTTACCACTCAAAATTCCCCTTTCACCTCTTTAAAGAACTAAACAAGCTAAATCAAGAGGATTGATTTTAAATAGAATAAGGTAAATAGGATAGAATTGAATTAAGGCAAACAAATTTAATGAACTAGACCCACATAAATCAAAATAGGTAGTTAAACTTAAAGGATAAATTTGAATGATATAACAAGAAAATAGATGGAGAATTGAAGTTGAGTAAGAAAATAGAATTGTTTGTTGCTTTGTTTTTTTTTTTCCTTTCCTCCTTTCATTTTTTTATTTTGCTCAACAAAAAATAGCTGTAGATAGCTAACGGAATTGAAAATGCAGGTTTTGATAGTTATGATCTCAAACAAATGAGTAAAGTAAGAAGGATTTCAAATGGATAGATTAGCACATTTGAATGGTAATGCATTTAATAGACAAACTAAATAGAAATAAATAAATCACAAGGCAGCAAATTGAAAAATTAATTGAACCAACCTAATTTAGAGTTGGACTCTAATACCAACTGATGGAACAAAAAATCCCAAAAGGACATGGCTTAGGGACCCAACACACACAAGGACTCAAACAATACCTAGGAAAGTTAGATCAAACTTTAATAACACAAAGCCTAAACTTAACATTCAAAGGAACACAAACCTAGGGTATTTAAGAAGGATATGGATGCCACACCCCAAAAAAGAAGGGAATTGGGAGTGATAAGTCAAGTTAAATGCCACAAGAAGATGTAGAAAAGAAAGGAATTGAGAGTGATAAGTCGAGTTGAACATCACAAGAAGACATACGCCTTTATAAGTTCTTCAATTCTTGAAAGAACCAAAGGAAAAAACCCATGCTTTTTTTATTTCTCTCAAAATTGTCTTATTTTTCAAAGTTTGCAAGGAGGTGCCTATCTATAGGATAAGATAACAATCTTGAAGAAGCATAAATTTCTATTTAGGACAAATCCTTATTTAGGACAAACTCCTATCTAGGACAAATTCTTATACAAAAAACTTTCACTTTTATAATAATCACTGATTTAGGATAAACACCTATTTATGAGTGAATGCTATTACTTAGCCTTAGCCCATTAAGTACTCCAATCATGTTAATATTTCATTAACTCTCTTTCAAGCTTGAATTCACACCATTTGTAGCTTGATTGGCCTAAATGTCTTTTATCAGCCCATTTAGTGCTTCTTTCATCTTTTTGGCTCTAGCTTGTGTTATTGGAGCTTCTGAAATGTGCAATGGATCTCTTGTATTCTTTGAAGTCTTCCATGCATAATCTCTAAGCTTCTTATCACATTCACATAGTATAATCATGTAATTAACATATAGGTAATTAACATCCATGTCTACACAAAAGATTAATTTTATTATGACACCCATGTCAATGCACCTTAGATGGTATGAAACCGTTAACTTCCATCAAACAAACAAGTAATTTTTCTTGATTAGCTTTTACCCTTAATTAGCTTTCTTTATTATGATACAATCATTAATTGCTTAAACATTAAGATCATCCCTTAATTACTCAACATTAGGACTTCTCTTTTGAGTACTTTCAATCCATTTAAAATAAAGAAGCTATTGCTCTTAATTAGCTTTCTTTGCTAGCAAATAATTGTTTATAGTTTAGAACTCAAGATTATCATCTGATTTAATGAAAAGGAATCATTCACATAAAATGATCATGCTATTAACATCCATGCCCACACTAAACATCAAGATCAATGGCTTTTATGTTTTGAAAGTTGTTTTCTAGTCATCTCCCTCTCTCATCCTAATCTGGTGATATCCACTTTTCAAATCAATCTTAGAAAAGTCACACAAACCATGCAATTCATCCAACATGTTATCTAACCTAGGTATGGGGTGACAATGCTTTATAATGATTTTGTTGATCACTTAACAATCAATACACATCCTCTAAGTCCCATCCTTTTTAGGTATAAGTAGGATAGGAATAGTACAAGGACTTATGCTTTCCCTCATATATGCTTTTGAAATAAGCTCCTTAACTTGCCTTTGAAGTTCCTTTGTCTCCTCAGAATTACTCCTAAATGCTGGCCGGTTAAGGATGGATGCACTAGAGATGAAATCAATTTGATACTCAATTCCTCTCTTAGGTGGCAATCCACTTGGGACATTGTTAGGGAATACGTCTTTAAATTCTTGCAATAAAGCAACAACAACACCAGGCAAAGACAATTTAAACTTGTTAGTGTTAAAATAAGCCTCTTTGTACAAAAGTATGATCTTAAGTTGTTTGGCATAAAATGCTCTTTTGACATCATATTCTTTTGCATAGAAACTTTTTGTTTTCTTTTCTCTCTCTCTTATGTCCTCACATTTTCTTCTTCCTTTTCTTTTTTTTTTCAATCTTTCTTTTTTGTTCACTCTCACTTTTAATCCTTGACAAATCCTTATAAGCTTGTTAGGATGATAATGGTACAAGAGTGATGGGTTTTTCATTCATTACAAAAGAATATTGATTCTTAAAGCCATCATGCACTTGCTTGTCAAACTGTTATGGCCTTCCTAATAGAATATGACTCACATGCATAGGTACAACATCACATAAAACTTTATCACAGTACCTTCTGATAAAAAATGACATGAGCACTTGCTTATTTACCTTGACTTCACCACTCTTATTCAACCATTAAAGCTTATATGGCCTAGGATGCTTCATAATAAGTAAATCTAGCTTCTCAACCATGGTTGTGTTAGCAACATTAGTGCAACTCCTACCATTAATAATCATACTACATACCTTATCTTTGATAGGACACCTTGTCTAAAAGATGCTATCTCATTGCACCTTATTTTCTTCCTTTACTTGCACATTTAATGTTTGCCTTGTGAAAATAGCTACTCCATTAATTGGATAGTCCTCTCCATCACTTTCACCCTCTGATGATGGCATAGAATCATGATCTAATTCACTTGCAATTTCAACATCGCTGTTACCTCTTAAGATCATGGCATGCTTATTTGGACATTAAGATGCAATGTGACCCTTGCCAAAACACTTAAAACATTTAACATCTATATTTCTACTTGGTTAGGGGTCAGAATTACCTACCTCCTTGCTAGAACCCACATTTTTATGATTAGAGAGCTCAGATTTGGACTTGTAGTCAGCCTTCTTGTCCTTTTTACTCCAATTCAGTTTCCAAGATGAGGTACAACCCAAGTTTTACCTAAACTGTGTGGAACCCTTTTGTTTAAGTTGCCTTTCAACTTTCATTGTCATATGCACCATGTATTCTAATTCCACATAATGTTGCAATTCAACCATGTTGGCTATGTTTCTATTTAGCCCTTGTAGAAATCGAGCCATGGTTGCCTCTCTATCTTCTTCTACATTCATCTTAATCATGACAACTTCCATTTCCTTGTGGTAGTCCTCCACACTTTTAGTGCTTTGAGTGAGCCCTTGTAGCCTTTTGTACAACTCCCTATAATAGTGATTAAGGTCAATCCTCCTTCTCATGATAGCCTTTATCTCCTCTTATGCATCAATAGGCTGCTCACAACTCCTTCACCTAGTCAAAACAAGTTGATCCCACTAAATAATAGCATAATCAGTAAATTCAACAACAACAAGCTTTACCTCTTTCCCCTTGGAATAGTTATGGTAGTCAAAAACCAATTTAACCTTCATCTCCCATTTTAGGTATGCATCAGGATCATTCTTACCTTGGAATGGAGGAATTGTCATTTTAATATTGCCCAAATCATGGTCATAGGTGCCTTGCCTCCCAAACTCTCTCCAATCCCTTCTATTGTTAGTATTTCTAACCACAGTAGTTTAATTGTCAAATTCATCATCTTCTTCATTATCTTCATGGTCATAGGCATGTCTCAATTACCTTCTTGCTTTAGGAGCCTCATATTCCCCATGCCACCTTTGTAACTCTGCTATTGTATTAACTTGCTTCTCCATCCTCTCCCTCATATCATCAAATATGGTATTAATGTGCTCAAATTATTATTGCATAGCTTTGATCATGAAGGACACATCACCAGATCCCTTATGAGTTGTACCTTTGTCTTTGGATGTCATAGTATTACTTCTACATAACATAATTAGGATACCTTATAGAACACTCCCTCACGTATTTCACTTAAGAGAAGGTGTCACACTCCTTAATGTTTACACTCTTTATGGCTTTTTCTTTATATGAACTTTCACTTTTGCCTTTTACCACTTGGGTTTCCCCTTTTTTCTCTATAAAGAGCTAAGCAAACTAAATCAAGAGGATTGATTTTGAATAGAATAAGATAAATGGCGTAGAATTGAACAAATTAGAGAATAAGGAGTCAAAAAAAAAAAAGAAAGAAAGAAAAAGATAGCAACTCAAATGAATTTAATGAACTAAACTCACAAAAATTAGAATAAAGGGTTAAACTTATAGGATAAACTTGGATGATATAACAAGAAAATAAATGATAGAATTGGAGTTGAGCAAGGAAACTATATTATTGTTGTAACCAATATAACCAAGTTGTTAACTTTTATTGTTAACTTGAATTTGATGCCTTTTTTCTTTTGTTCCTTTGCTTTTCTTTTGTCTCTCTTTTGTTTCGTTGTTTTTTTCTTATTTCTTTTCTTTTTCTCAACACAAAACATTAGTAGAACACTTAGACACAACAATTGGGATTGACATTAGCACTTTTGTTATAGTTATGGTCTCAAACAAACAAGCAAAAGAGAAGGATTGCAAACAAACAAATTAGTGAATGTGAATGGTAATGCACTTAATAGACAAACTAAATAGAAATAAATAAATTACAAGGTAGAAATTTGAAGAATGAGTTGATTCAACCTGATTTAGAGTTGAGCTCTTATACCAATTGATGGGAAAAACCCTAAAAAGATATGGCTTAGGGACCCAATGCATACAGAGAATCAAGAAACAATTAGACTTTAATAACACAAACCCTAGACCCAACATTCAAAGGAACACAAACCCAGGGTATTTAAGAAGGATATGGATACCACACTATAGAAAAGAAAGGAATTGGGAGTGCTAAGTGAATTTGAATGTCATAAGGAGAAGTATCTTTTGATAAGTTCTTTAGTTCTCAAAAAAACTGAGGGAGAAAAACCCTTGCTTTTATTTCACTCAAAATTGTTTGATGTTCTAGAGCTTACAAAAAGTGCCTATTTATGGATTCAGATTGCAATTCTAAAGAGGCACAAATTCCTACTTTAAAAAAATCCTTATTTAGGAGGAATTCCTATTTAGGGACAAATTCTTATATAGACAATAAACTCTTAATTAGGAATTCTCCAATTATATTAATAAGGCTTGGACTCTCTTTCAAGCTTGAATTTGCACCATTTGAAGCTTGGTTGGCCTAAATGTCCACAATCAGCCCATTTAGTGCCTCTTTCATCTTTTTGGCTCTAGCTCAAGTTATTGGGCCTTTTGGAATGTGCAATGGATGTTTTGCATCCTTTGATGCCTTCCACCCATCATCTCTAAGATTCTCATCAAGGGTTTTC
>JAHLGP010000096.1:0-16497 GCA_020141445.1 Bruguiera sexangula | reverse complement strand
TTTTTTTTTTTGATTCCTTGTTCTCCAATTTGTTCAATTCTACATCATTTATCTTATTCTATTCTAAATCAATACTCTTGATTTATATTGTTTAGTTCTTTATAGAGCTGAAAGGGGAAATCCAAGTGGTAAAAGGCAAAAGTGAAAGTTCATATAAAGAAAAAGCCATAAAGAGTGTAAACACGAGGGAGTGTGACACCTTCTTTTGAGTGAAACACGTGAGGGAGTGTTCTGTGAGGTATCTTATTATTTTGTGTAGAAGTAATACTATGACTTCAAAAGATAAACATGCTGCTCAGGAGGGAGCTATTGACATGTCCTTTATGATCAAAGCTATGCAACAACAATTTAAGCACATAAATACCAAATTTGATAATATGAGAGAGAGGATGGAAGAGCAAGCTAATACAATATTAGAGTTACAAAGGAGGTACAAAGAATATGAGGCTCTTAAAGCAAGAAGGCAATTAAAACATGCCTATGACCATGAAGATGATGATTCTGTGCCATTATCAGAGGGTGAAAGTGATAAAGAGAAGTATCTGGTTAATGGAGTAACTCGCATTGCAAGGTGAGCATTGAATGTGCAAGTGAAGGAAGAAAATGAGGTGCAACGAGATAACATCTTTTAGACAAGGTGTCTTATCAAAGATAAGGTATGTAGTATGATTATTGATGATGAGAGTTGCATTAATGTTGCTAGCACAACTATGGTTGAGAAGCTGAATTTACCTACTATGAAGCATCTTAGGTCATATAAGCTTCAATGGTTGAATGAGCATGGTGAAGTCAAGGTAAATAAGCAAGTGCTCATGTCATTTTCTATTGGAAGGTACCATGATGAAGTTTTATGTGATGTTGTACCTATACATGTGGGTCATATTCTATTAGGAAGGCCATGGCAGTTTGACAGGCGAGTTATGCATGATGGATTCAAGAATCGATATTCCTTTGTAATGAATCAAAAACCCATGACTCTTGTACCATTATCACCTCAACAAACTTATGAGGATTAATTAAGGATTAAAAATGAGAGTTAAAGAACTTATTTTCAAAGGATATGTAAGGGAAAGCATAAGTCATTGTGCAATTCCTGTCCTACTTGTATAAGGAAAGCTAAACAAAAGACATACTAAATGGATCAAATTCATTCGGATTTTTCCTTACATCATCAAGTATAAACAAGGTGATGCTTTAAGGATGAATCCTTTTGAGGAAAGGGTGAATGATGAGAACCATAAAGATGATGAGTGGAAGGCTTCAATAAATGCAAGAGGTCCATTGCATATCCTAGAAGGCCCAATAACATGAGCTAGAGCCAAAAAGATTAAAGAAGCACTAAATGTGCTGATTAAGGACATTCAAGCCAACCAAGCTTCAAATGGTGCGAATTCAAATTTGAAAGAGAGTTTAAGCCTAATTAATATAATTGGACTACTTAATGGGTCAGGCTAAGTAATAACATTCACTCTTAAATAGGAGTTTATTGTATGTGCTCGAATTTGTCCGAAATTCCTCCAAAATAAGAATTTCTCCTAAATAGGAATTTATGTCTCTTTAGGATTGTTATCTTAGCCTATAAATAGGCACCCCTTATAAGCTCTAGAAATCAAACAACTTTGAGTGAAATAGAAATCAGAGGTTTTTCTCTCTCGGTTCTTTTGAGAACTAAAGAACTTATCAAGAGGTAATTCTTCTTATGGTGTTCTAATCAATTTATCACTCCTAATTCCTTTCTTTTTTGGAGTGTGGTGTCCATATCCTTCTTGAATACCCTAGGTTTGTGTTCCTTTAAATATTGGGTCTAAGGTTTCTGTTATTAAACTCTGATTTAGCTTTCCTGGTTGTTCTTTGATTCCTTGTGTGCATTGAGTGCCTAAGCCACGTCTCAAAAGAATCGAGGGAGAAAAACCCTTGTCTTCTATTTCACTAAAAGTTGTCTTTTACCACTTGGATTTCCCCTTTCAGCTCTATAAAGAACTAAACAAAGTAAATCAAGAATATAGATTTTGAACAAAATAAGATAAATGACATTGAATTGAACAAATTGGAGAACAAGGAACCAAAAATGAAAATGGATATCAAGGACAATGAATTAAATGAACTAAACTCACAAAAATCAGGAAAAGGGTAGTTAAACCTAGAGGACAAACTTGGATAACAAAACAGGAAAATGGATGACAAAATTGGAGTTGAGCAAGAAAACTTTGTTATTATTATGGCCAATAAGACCAAACTGTTAACTTTATCAATAACTTGAATTCGATGTCTTCTTCCTACTTTTTCTCCATTTTTTTTTTCATTGCGTTTCTTTTTTTTCATTTTTTTTCTTTTGCTCAACACAAAACAACAATAGAATACTTAGACACAGCAATTAGAATTGGAATTAGCACATTTTTTATAGTTCTGATCTCAAACAAACAAGCAAAGAGAAGAAGGGTTGCAAAAAGACAGATTAGCACATTTGAATAGTAATAGATAAATCACACGGTAGCAAATTAAAGAATTAATTGATACAACTTGATTTAGAGTCGGGCTTTGATACCAACTGATGCGGAAAACCCCAAAAAAGACGTGGCTTAGGGGCCTAATGCACACAAGGAATCAAAGAACAATCAGGAAAGCTAAATCAAAGTTTAATAACATAAAGCCTAGACCTAACATTCAAAAGAACATGAACCTAGGGTATTTAAGAAGGATATGGATGCCACCCAAAAAAGAAAGAAATTGGGAGTAATGAGTCAATTGGAACACCACAAGAAGAAATACCTTTTGATAAGTTCATTAGTTCTCAAAAGAACCGAGAGAGAAAAACCCTTGCTTTCTATTTCACTCAAAGTTGTCTGATTTCCAGAGCTTACAAAGGGTGCCTATTTATAGGCTAAGATAGCAATCATAAAGGAGCACAAATTCCTACTTAGGAGAAATCCTTATTTTGGAGGAATTTCGAACAAATTCCAGCACATACAATAAACTCCTATTTAGGAGTGAATGTTATTACTTAGTTTGACCCATTAAGTATTCCAATTATACTAATTAGGCATGAACTCTCTTCCAAACTTGAATTTGCACCATTTAAAGCTTGGTTGGCCTGAATGTCCTGAATCAACCCATTTAGTGCTTCTTTAATCTTTTTGGCTCTAGCTTGTGTTATTGGGCCTCCTGGAATATGCAATGGACCTCTTGCATCCATTGAAGCTCTAGCTTGTGTTATTGGGCCTTATGGGATGTGCAATGGACCTTTTGCATCTATTAAAGCCTTCCACCCATTATCTCCATTGTTCTCATCATTCCCCCCTTCCTCAAAAGGATTTACCCTCGAATCATCACCTACATCAAAAAGAGGAAAGGTCAGAAACGTTAAATGTTGCACTCACATTATACTCACTATGAAGGTCCAACTTATAAGCATTGTCATTAATTCGTGCTACAACTTAGAAGGGACCATCTCCTCTATGTTGTAGTTTTGAACGCCTCTAAGCTGGTAATCATTCCTTGCGTATATGCACCCAAACCCAATCACTAGGTTTAAACGCCACCTTCTTTCGTCCCTTGTTGACATGAGATACATATTGCTCAGTTCATTTTTCAATATGTTGCCGCACCTTCTTGTGCAATTTTTTTATCATGTCTACCTTGCGTTCACCATCTATGTTGGCATGCTCACTGATAGGTATAGGTACCATATCCAAAGGAGTCAATGGATTAAAACCATATACAATTTCAAATGGAGAGTAACTAGTAGTAGAATGAACGCTCCTATTATACGTAAACTCGACGTGTGGTAAACAATCTTCCTATATTTTCAAATTTGTTCAAATAATAGCACACAAAAGAGTAGAGAGAGTTTGCTTAACCACCTCAGTCTATCCATCAATTTGTGGATGACAAGTAGTTGAAAACAATAACTTAGTACCTAACTTACCCCATAAAGTCTTCCATAAGTAGCTTAAGAATTTTGTATCCCGATCTGAAACAATGCTCCGTGGCATGCCATGCAAACATACTACTTCTCTAAAGAATAAGTTAGCCACATTGTTTGCGTCATCAGTTTTATGGCATGGGATGAAGTGTGCCATCTTTGAAAATCTATCAATAACAACAAATACAAAATCCCTACCCCTTTTTGTTTGTGGCAATCCTAATACAAAGTCCATAGATAAATTAACCCAAGGATGGCTAGGTATGGGTAAAGGGGTATACAAGCCATGGGGTAAAACTCTAGATTTAGCTTGTTTGTATGTTATGCATTTCTTACATATCCTCTCAACATCTTGTTTCGTGCGTGGCCAAAAGAAGTGTTCATTTAGGGGCCAAAAAAGCTTTGGCTTGTGTTATTGGGTCTTCTGAGATATGCAATGGACCTCTTACATCTATTGAAGCCTTTCACCCATCATCTTTACAGTTCTCATCATTCCCCCTTTCCTCGAAAAGATTCATCCTCGAATCATCACCTTGTTTATACTTAATGATGTAGGGAAAGGTCTAAATGAATTTAATCCACTTAGCATGTCTTTTGTTCGACTTTCCTTGAACAAGTAGGACAGGAACTGCACAATGACTCATGCTTTCCCTCACATATCCTTTGAAAATAAGTTCTTCAACTTGCCTTTTATGCTCCTTTGTCTCCTCAAGATTACTCTTATATGTTGGCTGGTTTGGGATGAATGCACCAGGGATGAAATCAATTTGATGCTCAATTCCTCTCTTGGGTGGAAATCCACTTGGGTCATTGTTAGGGATTACATCTTCAAATTCCTGCAATAAGGCAATGACAACACTAGGCAAAGATAAGTCAAACTTGTTAGTGTTAAAATAAACCTCTTTGTACAAAAGTATGATCATAGGTTGTTTGGCAAAAATCGCTCTTCTGACATAGAAACTTTCTGTTTTCTTCTCTTTCTCTTGTGTTCTCATGTTTTCTCCTCTCTTTTTCCTTTTTTTAATCTCTCTTTTTTGTTCACTCTCTTTTTTGTTCACTCTCATTTTTAATCCTCAATTAATCCTCATAAGCTTGTTAAGGTAATAATGGTACAAGAGTCATGGGTTTTTCATTCATTACAAAGGAATATCAGTTCTTGAATCCATCATGCATAACTCGCCTATCAAACCACCAGGCCTTCCTAATAGAATATGGCCTGCTTGCATAGGTACAACATCACATAAAACTTCATCACAGTACCTTCCAATAGAAAATGACACGAGCACTTGCTTATTTACCTTGACTTCACCACTCTCATTTAACCATTGAAGCTTATATGGCCTAGGATGCTTCATAGTAGGTAAGTTCAGCTTCTTAACTATAGTTGTGCTAGCAACATTAGCGCAACTCCCACCATCAATAATCATACTACATACCTTATCTTTGATGAAACACCTTGTTTGAAAGATGTTATCTCGTTGCACCTCATTTTCTTCCTTCACTTGCACATTCAATGCTTGCCTTGCGATAAGAGCTACTCCATTAACCGGATATTCCTCTCCATCACCTTCACCCTCTGATGATGGCATAGAATCATCATCTTCATGGTCATAGGCTTGTCTTAATTGCCTTTTTGCTTTAAGAGCCTCATATTCTTCATGCCTTCTTTGCAACTCTGCTATTGTATTAGCTTGCTCATCCATCCTCTCCCTCATATCATCAAATCTAGTATTCATGCGCTCAAATTGTTGGTGCATAGCTTTGATCATGAAGGACACATCACCAACTCCCTCCTGAACTGCACCATTTTCTTTGGACATCATAGTATTACTTCTACCAAAATAATTAGGATACCTCATAGAACACTTCCTCACATGTTTCACTCAAAAGAAGGTGTCACACTCCCTCGTGTTTACACTTTTATGGCTTTTTCTTTATATGAACTTTCACTCTTGCCTTTTACCACTCAAATTTCCCCTTTCAGCTTTATAAAGAACTAAGCAAACTAAATCAAGAGGATTGATTTTGAACAAAATAAGATAAATGGTGTAGGATTAAACAAATTGGAGAACAAGGAGTTGAAAAGGGATATCAACACAAACAAATTTAATGAATTAAACTCACAAAAATTAGAATAGGGGTAGTTAAACCTAGAGGACAAATTTGGGTAACAAAACATGAAAATACATGGCAAAATTGGAGTTGAGCATGAAAACTATTATTATTATTGTGGCCAATATAACCAAACTATTAACTTTATCAATAACTTGAATTTGATGTTTTCTTTCTTTTCTTCTTCTTTTTTTTCTTTTTTTTTTGTTGATCCTTTTTTTTTGTTTTTTTTCCCTTTTCTTTTGCTTAACAAATAACAATGGTTGAATACTTAGATACAATAATTGGAATTGAAATTAACACGTTAAGAAGGATTCCAAACAAATAGATTTGTGCATTTGAATTGTAATGAACATAATAGACAAACTAAATAGAAATAAATAAATCACAAGGTAGAAAATTGAAAAGTGAGTGGATTTAACATGATTTAGAGTTAGGCTTTGATACCAACTGATGCAAAAAAACCCCAAAAAAGACATGGCTTAGGGACCCAACGCATACAAGGAATCAAAGAACAACCAAGAAAGCCAAATCAGAGTTTAATAACACAAACCCTAGACCCAACATTCAAAGGAACACAAACCTAGGGTATTTAAGAAGGATATGGACGCCACACTCTAGAAAAGAAAGAAATTGGGAGTGATAAGTCGATTGGAAGACCACAAGAAGAATTACCTCTTGATAAGTTCATTAGTTGTCAAAAGAACTGAGGGAGAAAAACCCTTACTTTCTATTTCACTCAAAGTTATCTAATTTTTAAAGCTTATAAGGGGTGTCTATTTATAGGCTAAGATAGTAATCCTAAAGAGGCACAAATTCCTACTTAGGAGAAATCCTTATTTTGGAGGAATTTTGGACAAATTCCGGCACATACAATAAATTACTATTTAGGAGTGAATGCTATTACTTAGTTTGACCCATCAAGTATTCCAATTATATTAATTAGGCCTGAACTCTCTTTCAAACTTGAATTCACACCATTTGAAACTTGGTTGGCTTCAATGTGCTTAATCAGCCCATTCAATGGATTCCTAGTTCAAAGGGAGTATTGATGAGCTTGTGGTAATGAATATAATGCTCATTGTTTGTACATAAGGTATTTTCATCATCATTAAATGTGAATGAGTGATTACAACAAAAAGTGGAGCCTTGTTAGGAAGAAATCAAGAGAAGGTCTCGTTAGTCAATAATTAAGTTGAAAATACTTGTAAGAAATGCTAGTCATTATCAACATCTGTGTGTTTAATGAAATTCAATTCATTCCTAGTTCGATGTGAGTATAGATGAGCTTTGTGCCATGAATATAGTGCTTATCATTCAAACAAAAGGTATTTTCAACATCATTAAGTGTGAATGAGAGATTACAAGAAAAAGTGAAGCCTTGTTAGGAAGAAATCAAGAAAAGGTCTCACTAGTCAATAATTTAGCAGAAAACACTTGTAAGAAATGCTAGTTATCATCACAGACTCCTTGTTTAATGAAATCCAAGAGATTCCTAGTTCCAAGGGAGTATAAATGAGCTAGGTGCCATGAATATAGTGCTTATTGTTTGTGCACAAGGTATTTTTCGACATCATTAAGTGTAAATGAGTAATTACAACAAAAATTGGTGCCTTGTTAGGAAGAAATCGAGAGAAGGTCTTGTTAGTCAGAAATTAAGTTGAAAATACATGTAGGAAATGCTAGCCAATATCAGAAACTCCTTGTTTAATGAAATTCAAGGGATTCCTAGTTCCAAGGGAGTATAGATGAACTTGGTGCCATGAATATAGTGCTTATTGTTTGTACACAAGGAATTTTCAACATCATTAATTGTGAATGAGTGATTACAACAAAAATTGGAGCCTTGTTAGGAAAAAATCAAGAGAAGGTCTCAGTAGTCAGTAATTAAGCTGAAAATACTTATAAGAAATGCTAGTCATCATCATAGACTTCTTGTTTAATGAAATTTAATAGATTCCTAGTTCCAAGGGAGTATAAATGTGCTTGGTAACTTGAATATAGTGCTTCTTGTTTGTGCATAAGGTATTTTCAATGTCATTAAGTGTGAATAAGTAATTACAACAAAAATTGCAGCCTTTTTAGGATAAAATCGAGGGAAGGTCTTGTTAGTCAGTAATTAAGTTGAAAATACTTGTAAGAAATGCTAGTCAATATCATAAACTCTTTGTTGAATGAAATTCGATGGATTCCTAGTTCTAAGGAAGTATAGATGTGCTTGTTAACTTGAATATAGTGCTTATTGTTTGTGCACAAGGTATTTTTGACACCATTAAGTGTGAATGAGTAACTACAACAAAATTTGGAATCTAGTTAGGGAGAAATCAAGAGATGGTTTGATTAGTCAGTAGTTAAGTTGAAAATACTTGTAGGAAATGTTGGTCATTATCAAAATTTCCTTGTTTAAAGAAATTCAATGGATTCCTAGTTTGAATGGAATATAGATGAGCTTGGTGTCATAAATATAGTGCTTATTGTTTGTGCATAGGTATTTTCGACATCATTAAGTGTGAATCAGCAATTACTACAAAAAGTGGTGCCTTTTTAGGAAGAAATCAAGAGAAGCTCTCATTAGTGAGTAGTTAAGCTGAAAATACTTTTAAGAAATGCTACTCATCATCACAGACTCCTTGTTTAAAGAAATTCAATGGATTCGTAGTTCCAAGGGAGTATAGATGTGCTTGTTAACTTGAATATAGTCCTTATTGTTTGTGCACAAGGTATTTTTGACATCATTAAGTGTGAATGAGTAATTACAACAAAAATTGGAGCCATGTTAGGAAGAAAATGAGAGAAGGTCTTGTTAGTCAGTAATTAAGTTGAAAATACTTGTAAGAAATGCTAGTCAATAACAGAAACTCCTTGTTTAATCAAATTCAATGGACGCCTAGTTCGAAGGGAGTATAGATGAACTTGTTGTCATGCATATAGTGCTTATTGTTCGTACACAAGGTATTTTCAACATCATTAATAATGAATGACTAGTTATAACAAAAAGTGGAGCCTTGTTAGGAAGAAATCAAGAGAAGGTCTCATTAGTCAATAATGAGGCTGAAAATACATGTAAGAAATCTTACACATCATCACAGACTTTTTGTTTAATGAAATTCAATGGATTCCTAGTTACAAGGGAGTATAGATGTGCTTGTTAACTAGAATATAGTGCTTATTGTTTGTGCATAAGGTATTTTCAACATCATTAAGTGTGAATGAGTTATTACAACAAAAAATGGAGCCTTGTTAGGAAGAAATAAAGAGAAGCTCTCATTAGTGAGTAATTAAGCTGAAAATACTTGTAAGAAATGCTACTCATCATCACAGACTCCTTGTTTTAAGCAATTCAATGGATTCCTAGTTCCAAGGGAGTATAGATGTGCTTGTTAACTTAAATATAGTCCTTATTGTTTGTGCACAAGGTATTTTCAACATCATTAAGTGTGAATGAATAATTACAACAAAAATTGGTGTCTTGTTAGGAAGAAAATGAGGCAAGGTCTTGTTTGTCAATAATTAAGTTGAAAATACTTGTTGTTTAACGAAATTCATTGGATTCCTAGTTCAATAGGAGTATTGATGAGCTTGTGGCAATGAATATAATGCTTATTGTATGTATACAAGGTATTTTCAACATCATTAAGTGTGAATGAGTGATTACAACAAAAAGTGGAGTCTTCTTATGAACAAATCAAGTGAAGGTCTCCTTAGTCAATAATTAAGTTGAAAATACTTGTCAGGAATGCTAGTCATCATCACAGACTCCTTGTTTCTTGAAATTCAATGGATTTCTTGTTCCAAGGGAGTATAGATGTGCTTGTTAACTTGAATATAGTGCTTATTGTTTGTGCACAAGGTATTTTTGACATCATTAAGTGTGAATGGGTAATTACAGCAAAATTTGGAGTTTGGTTTGGATGAAATCAAGAGATGGTCTCATTAGTCAGTAATTGAATTGAAAATACTTGTATGAAATGTTGGTTATTATGAACATCCGTTTGTTTAATGAAATTCAATTAATTCCTAGTTCGATGGGAGTACAAATGAGCTTCATGCCATGAATATAGTGCTTATCGTTCAGACACAAGGTATTTGCATCATCATTAAGTATGAATGAGGGATTACAACAAAAAGTGGAGCCTTGTTAGCAAGAAATCAAGAGAAGGTCACATTAGTCAGTAATTTAGCTGAAAACACTTGTAAGAAATGCTAGTTATCATCATCGATTCCTTGTTCAATGAAATTTAAGGGATTCCTAGTTTTAAGGGAGTATAGATAAGCTTGGTGCCATGAATATAGTGCTTATTGTTTCTACACAAGAAATTTCAACATCATTAATTGTAAATGAGTGATTACAATAAAAAGAGGAGCCTTGTTAGGAAGAAATCAACAAAAGGTCTCATTAGTCAGTAATTAAGGTAAAAATACTTGAAAGAAATGCTAGTAATCATGACAGACTCCTTGTTTAATGAAATTCAATGGATTCCTAGATCCAAGGGAGTATAGATGAGCTTGGTACCATGAATATAGTGCTTATTGTTTGTGCACAGGGAATTTTCAACATCATTAATTGCAAATGAGTGATTACAACAAAAAGTGGAGCCTTGTTAGGAAGAAATCAACAAAAGGTCTTATTAGTTAGTAAGTAAGTTGAAAATACTTGTAAGAAATGCTAGTCATCATCATAGACTCCTTCTTTAATGAAAGTCAATGGATTCGCATTTTGAAAGGAGTATAGATGAGCTTGGTGCCATGAATATAGTGCTTATAGTTTGTACACAAGGTATTTTCAACATCATTATGTGTGAATGAGTGATTACAACAAAAGGTGGGGCCTTGTTAGGAAGAAATCAAGAAAAGGTCTCATTAGTTAGTAATTTAGCTAAAAACACTTGTAAGAAATGCTAGTTTTCATTACAGACTCCTTGTTCAATGAAATTCAAAGGAATCCTTATTCTAAGGGAGTGTAGATGAGCTTGGTGCCGTGAATATAGGGCTTATTGTTTGTGCACAAGGTATTTTCGACATCAAGTGTGAGTGAGTGATTACAACAAAAAGTTGACCCTTGTTAGTAGAAATCCAAAAAAGGTCTCATTAGTCAGTAATTAAGCTGAAAATACTTGTATGAAATATTTGTCATCATCATAGACTCCTTGTTTAATGCAATTAAATGGATTCCTAGTTCCAAGGGAGTATTGATGTGCTTGTTAGCTTGAATATAGTGCTTATTGTTTGTACACAAGGTACTTTCAACATCATTAAGTGTGAATCAGTGATTACAACAAAAAGTGGAGTCTTGTTCGGAAGAAATCCAGAGAAGGTCTCATTAGTCAGTAATTAAGCTAAAAATACTTGTAAGAAATGCTTGTCATCATCACAGACTCCTCCTTTAATGAAATTCAATGCATTCCCAGTTCCGAGGGAGTATAAATGTGCTTGTTAACTTGAATATAGTGCTTATTGTTTGTGCATAAGGTATTTTTGACATCATTAAGTGTGAATGTGTAATGACAACAAAAATTGGAGTCGTGTTAGGAAGAAAACGAGAGAAGGTCTTGTTAGCCAGTAATTAAGTTGAAAATACTTGTAAGGAATGCTAGTCAATAACAGAAACACTTTGTTTAATCAAATTCAATGGATTCCTAATTCAAAGGGAGTGTAGGTGAGCTTGCTGCCATGAATATAGTGCTTATTGTTTGTACACAAGGTATTTTCAACATGATTAAGTGTGAATGAGCGATTACAACAAAAATTGGAGCCTTGTTAGGAATAAATCAAGAAAAGGTCTTGTTAGTCACTAATTAAGTTGAAAGTACTTGTAAGAAATGCTATTCAATAACAGAAAGTCCTTGTTTAATGAAATTCAATGGATTCCTAGTTCAAAGGGAGTATTGAGGAACTTGTTGCCAAGAATATAATGCTTATTGTTTGTACATGAGGTATTTTCAACATCATTAAGTGTGAATGAGTGATTACAACAAAAAGTGGAGGTTTGTTAGGAAGAAATCAAGAAAAGGTCTCATTAGTTAGTAACTAAGCTAAAAATACTTGTAAGATATGCTAGTCATTATCATAGACTCCTTATTTAATGAATTTCAATGGATTGCTAGTTCTAGGGGACTATAGATGAGCTTGGTGCCATGAATATAATGCTTATTATTTGTACACAAGGTATTTCAACATTAGTATGTGTGAATGAGTGATTACACAAAAAGTGGAGCCTTGTTAGGAAGAAATCAAGAGAAGCACTCATTAGTGAGTAATAAAGCTGAAAATGCTTTTAAGAAATGCTACTCATCATCACATACTCCTTGTTTAAGGAAATTCAATGGATTCCGAGTTACAAGGATGTGTAGATGTGCGTGTTCAGTTAAATATAGTGCTTGTTGTTTGTGCACAAGGTATTTTCGACATCATTAAGTGTGAATGAGTGATTATAGCAAGAAGTAGAGCCATGTTAGGAAGAAATCTAGAGAAGGTCTCATGAGTCCATAATTAAGCTGAAAATACTTGTAAGAAAAGTTAGTCATCATCACAAACTCCCTGTTTAATGAAATTTGATGGATTCCTAGTTCCAAGGGAGTATAAATGTGCTTGTTAGCTTGAATATAGTGCTTCTTGTTTGTGTACAAGTTATTTTTCACATCATTAAGTGTGAATGAGTAATTACAACAAAAATTGGAGCCTCGTTAGGAGGAAATTGAGAGAAGGTCTTGTTTTTCATTAATTAAGTTAAACATATTTGTAGGAAATGCTAGTCAATAATAGAAACTCCTTGTTAAATGAAATTCAATGGATACGTAGTTCCAAGGGAGTATAGATAAGCTTTGTGCCATGAACATACTGCTTATTGTTTGTACACAAGGTATTTTCAACATCATTAATTGTGAATGAGTGATTACAACAAAAGTGGAGCCTTGTTAGGAAGAAATCAAGAGAAGGTCTCACTAGTCAGTAATTAAGATGAAAATATTTGTAATAAATGCTAGTTATCGTCACAGACTTCTTGTTTAATGAAATTCAATGGATTGCTAGTTCCAAGGGAGTATAGATGAGCTTCGTGCCATTAACATACTGCTTATTGTTTGTACACAAGGTATTTTCAACATCACTAACTATGAATGAGTGATTACAACAAAAAGCGGTGCCTTGTTAGGAAGAAATGTATAGAAGGCCTCATTATTTAGTAATTAAAATGAAAATACTTACATGAAATGATAATCCTCATCATAGACTCCTTGTTTACTGAAATTCAGTGGATTCCTAGTTCTTAGGGAGTATAGATGAGCTTGGTGCCGTGAATATAGTGCATATTGTTTGTACAGAAGGTATTTTCAACATCATTAAGTATGAATGAGTGATTACAACAAAAAGTGGAGCCTTGTTAGGAAGAAATCAAGCAAAGAACTCATTAGTGAGTAATTAGGCTGAAAATACTTGTAAGAAATGCTACTCATCATCATAGACTCCATGTTCAATGAAATTTAATGGATTCCTAGTTCCAAGGAAGTGTAAATGTGCTTGTTAACATGAATATAGTGCTTATTGTTTGTACACAAGGTATTTTCAACATCATTAGGTGTGAATTAGTGATTACAACAAAAGGTGGAGCCTTGTTCAGAAGAAATCAAGAAAAGGCCTCAATATTCAGTAATTAAATTGAAAGTACTTGTATGAAATGATAGTCATCATCACAGACTCCTTATTTAATGAAATTGAATGGATTTCTAGTTCTGAGGGCATATAGATGAGCTTGGTGCTAGGAATACAATGCTTATTGTTTGTACAAAAGGTATTTTCAACATCATTAAGTGTGAATGAGTGATTACAACATAAAGTGGAGCCCTGTTAGGAAAAAATTAAGAGAAGGTCTCATAAGTTAGTAACTAAGCTAGAAATACTTGTAAGATATGCTAGTCATCATCACAGACTCCTTGTTTAATGAATTTCAATAGATTGCTAGTTCCAGGGGACTATAGATGAGCTCGGTGCCATGAATATAGTGCTTATTATTTGTACACAAGGTATTTTCAACATCATTAATTGTGAATGACTGAGTACACCAAGAAGTGGAGCCTTGTTAGGAAAAAATCAAGAGACGGTCTCATTAGTCAGTAATGAAGCTAAAAATACTTTTAGGAAATGCTAGTCATCATTGTAGACTCCTTGTTTAATGAAATTAAATGGATTCCTAGTTCAAAAGGAGTATAGATGTGCTTGTTAGCTTGAATATAGAGCTTATTGTTTGTCCATGAGGAAATTTTCACATCATTAAGTGTGAATGAGTAATTAAAACAAAAATTAGAGCCTTATTATTCAGTAATTAAACTGAAAATACTTGTATGAAATGATAGTCATCATCACAGGCTCCTTGCTTAATGAAATTCGATGGATTCCTCGTTCAAAGGGAGTATAGATGATCTTGGTGCCATTAATATAGTGTTTATTGTTTGTGCACAAGGTATTTTCCTCCTCATAAAGTGTGAATGAGTGATTACAACAAAAAGTGGAGCCTTGTTAGGAAGAAATCAAGTTGAAAATACTTGTAACAAATGCTAGTCAATAAGAAAAACTCCTTGTTTAACGAAATTCAATGGATAGATAGTTCCAAGGGAGTATAAATGAGCTTGGTGCCATGAATATAGTGCCCATTGTTTATACACAAGTTATTTTCAACATCATTAAGTGTGAATGAGTGATTACAACAAAAAGTGGAGCCTTGTTAGGAACAAATCAAGAGAAGGCCTCATTATTCAATAATTAAACTGAAAATACTTGTATGAAATGATAGTCATCATCACAGACTCCTTCTTTAATGAAATTCAATGGACTCCTCATTCCAAGGGAGTATAGATGATGAATATAGTGCTTATTGTTTGTACACAAGGTATTGTCATGATCATTAAATGTGAATGAGTGATTACAACATAAAGTGGAGCCTTGGTAGGGAGAAATCAAGAGAAAGTCTCATTATTTGGTAATTAAATAATAAATACTTCTATGAAATGACAGTCATCATCACAGACTCCTCATTTAATGGATTGCTAATTCCAAGGGAGTATAGATGAGTTTCGTGCCACGAATATAGTGCTTATTGTTTATACACAAGGTATTTTCAACATCATTAAATGTGAATGAGTGATTACAAGAAAACGTGGAGCCTTGTTAGGAACAAATCAAGAGAAGGCCTCATTATTTAGAAATTAAATTGAAAATACTTGTATGAAATGATAATCATCATCATAGACTCCTTGTTTAATGAAATTCAATGGATTCCTCGTTCCAAGGGAGTATAGATGAGCTTGGTGCCATTAATATAGTGCTTATTGTTTGTGCACAAGGTATTTTCCTCATCATAAAGTGTGCATGAGTAATTACAACAAAAAGTGGAGCCTTGTTAGGAAGAAATCAAGTTAAAAATTCTTGTAACAAATGCTAGTCAATAAGAAAAATTCCTTGTTTAACGAAATTCACTGGATAGCTAGTTCTAAGGGAGTATAGATGAGCTTGGTGCCATGAATATAGTGTTTATTGTTTGTACACAAGTTATTTTCAACATCATTAAGTGTGAATGAGTGATTACAAAAAACGGTGGAGCTTTGTTAGGAACAAATCAAGATAAGGCCTCATTATTCAGAAATTAAACTGAAAATACTTGTATGAAATGATAGTCATCATCACAGGCTCCTTGTTTAATGAAATTCAATGGATTCCTAGTTCCCAGGGAGTATAGATGAGCTTGGTGCCATGAATATAGTACTTATTGTTTCTACACAAGGTATTTTCAACATCATTAAGTCTTAATGGGTGATTACAGCAAAAAGTGAACCCTCGTTAGGAAGAAAATAAGAGAAGGCCTCATTATTAAGTAATTAAACTAAAAAATACTTGTATGACATGATAGTCATCAACACAAAATGCTTGTTTAAAGAAATTCCATGGATTTTTACTTCAAAGGGAGTATAGATGAGCTTGGTGCCATGAATATAGTGCTTATTGTTTGTACACAAGTTATTTTCAACATCATTCAGTGTGAATGACTAATTACAGCAAAAAGTGGAGCCTTGTTAGGAAGAAATCAAGAGAAGGCCTTATTATTCAGTAATTAAACTGAAAATACTTCTATGAAATGTTTGTCATCATCACAGAGTCCTTGTTTGATGAAATTCAATGGATTCCTAGTTCCAAGGGAGTATAGATGAGCTTGGTGCCATGAATATAGTGCTTATTGTTTATACACAAGTTATTTTCAACATCATTATGTGTGAATGAGTGATTTCAACAAAAAGTGGAGCCCTATTAGGAACAAATCAAGAGAAGGCCTCATTATTCAATAATTAAATTGAAAATACTTGTATGAAATGATAGTCATCATCACAGACTCCTTTTTTAATGAAATTCAATGGATTCCTCGTTCCAAGAAAGTATAGATGAGCTTGGTGCCATGAATATAGTGCTTGTTGTTTGTA
>JAHLGP010000092.1:0-16921 GCA_020141445.1 Bruguiera sexangula | reverse complement strand
CATTTATTTATTTTTGCTTAAGGTATCTAAGGCCTCCAGCATTCAGCGACAATAGAGCTCAAGCCATGGACATCTCTCTTTCATTCCCAAATATTGCAGCCGCCACCCTGTTAGGCTTCTTCGTTTTTCTTTACTTCGTCCTGCCGATATCAAGGAGTATCCAATCAAATTCTAGCAAGAAGACAGCACCAGAAGCCCAAGGCGCGTGGCCTGTAATCGGCCATCTCCATCTCCTAGGAGGGCCGAAACCACTTCACCTTGTCCTTGGCGACATGGCTGACAAATACGGACCCATCTTCACTATCAAGATAGGCGTGCATCGATCTGTGGTAGTAAGCAACTGGGAGTTGGCAAAGGAGTGCTTGACTACAAATGACAAAGCCTTTGCCAATCGTCCAAAAACTCTTGCCACCGAGCTTTTGACCTATGATGGCGCCATGTTCGGTTTGAGCACTTACGGGCCTTACTGGCGTCAACTGCGCAAGATCACTACGCTCGAGCTTCTATCCAACCGTCGGCTCAACATGTTCAAAACCATAAGGGAATCCGAGGTTAGAACGTCCGTAAAGAAGTTATATTCATTATGGGAGAGGAACAAAGATAGTTCAAGCAAGCAAGTGGTAGTAGATATGAAGGGATGGTTTGGGGTCATAACCTTAAACGTGATCTTAAGGATTATTGTTGGGAAATCTTTCGGATATGCGACAACAGACGAGGGAGAAGAGAGGGCTGGACGATGGAACCAAACGGTGAGGCAAGTTGTCGAGATGATAGGGAGATTTGTGGTGGCTGATGGGCTACCATTTTTAAGGTTCTTGGATATTGGGGGACACGAGAAGGCCATGAAAAAGATTGCCAAGGAATTGGACTTCATCGCCGATGAGTGGTTGAAAGAGCACAAAGAGAAGAAAGCTTCCGGCACTATGAAGGGAGAGGAGGACTTCATGGGCTTGATGTTAAATATTCTTGACGATGCACAGGTAGCTTCAGGTCAAGATTCCGACACCGTCAACAAAGCTACTTGCCTGGTAATTACCATTGCCTCCCTTCCTCTATCTGCTACTTCCTCTTTTTTCTACTTTATTCTGTCAGTCAAAATCCCCCGTTGGGATGGCCTTTCCAAAGACCGAAAATTAATTGCAGTTCTTTTGAACCGAGGGGATGGGCTTAGTTTTATTTTTTTTTTAATAATTATTATTTTTTTAATTTTTATAAACACAATGAAATAGGGGTTTAGTTAATAATTTAAAAAATAATAATAATTTTTATTCAATCCGGCACACCCACCGAATTTTTCTTAATGCGTGTGCTTTTTAACTTTGAGCCCTTGCGTTTGTCTTATCGTATATAAACAAACGGAGGAGCGAAATTCAAAGAAATCGGCGAATTTAAGATTTTTTTTTTCTTTTCTTATAAAATATTTTTCTTAAAAAAGAAAAATTGAGATTTTTTTTTATTTTGTTTGCTTCTCTCATAAAAAAAATCTTATAATTATGTAGATTTAATTATGATTATTATAGAATTTTATAAATAAATAGAATTATTATTTGATTATAATCAATTATATATTAATTGATTCATATAATATTATTTTAATTATATCAAATTTTTATAAATATAATATATTTTAATATACTTAATTTATGAATTTATGAGAAATTATTGAATAAGTAAAATCCAAATTTTTTCTTAACTTCAAAAAAAAAGCAAAAAATAAAAAAAAATATATATTATCTTCTATATGTCTCATATTTGATAATTTATAATTATCAAACAAGAGCATACTCTCATACTTTGTTTATCTATTTTGGCTCATTTTCTAAAGTTTCCTCGATTGTCACACTGTAAACAATTAGCCTTAAATGCCATAATTCATAGTGTGTTTTTTTTCTAAAATAATTGTTATGTTAAATTTTTATTTAGATATAGAAGTTTTTTCTATATAAATATGATACATTATTAAATACTACTATCATATTAAATAGATAATTAGATATTATAAATATATAGAATTTTCGCAAGCTTAAATTTAAACACAATTTAGTTAAATATTCTGAAGCTTTCAGTCAACTAAATCAATCATCAAAGAGAATCAAAGTTTTTCATTGACATAATTGATTGAACTTCTCAAACAAAATGTTACTTCAAACGAAGTAGATGATCTATTGATTGACTTTAACCCAATATATGCCTGTTTTTTTTTTCTTTTTTCCCACTGGTGGGAGCTGACGGACCAATCTATCTGGTGTTCAAAAATTATAACACTAAATGGGCTTTCTTGTTGATCAAATGGCAGTCTCTTATCATGGCGGCCTCGGATACGACATCGGTCACTCTAACATGGGCTCTATCCTTGTTGCTCAATCACCCTGATGCATTGAACAAGGCCCACATTGAATTGGACACCCATGTCGGCAGAGACAAGCGAGTAGAAGAATCTGACTCAGGGAACTTGGAATATCTCCAAGCCATCATCAAGGAAACGTTGCGCCTGTATCCTGCCGCACCCCTTTCAGTGCCGCACGAGTCCATGGAAGACTGCACAGTAGGTGACTACTATATTCCAGCAGGCAGAAGGCTTTTCGTTAACATCCAAAAGATCCATCGGGATCCACTTGTATGGTCGAATCCTGACGAGTTTCAACCGGAAAGGTTTTTAGAGGCTCACAAGGATTGGGATTTCCGGGGTCAGAACTTTGAGTTTATACCATTTGGCAGTGGTAGGAGAATGTGCCCTGGAATCTCTTTTGCGCTTCAAGTTTTGCAGCTAACTCTTGCCAATTTCCTGCAAGGGTTTCATTTTGCAATCCCACTGGGTGAACCAGTGGATATGAGCGGGAGCATTGGATTAGTTAACCTCAAAAAGACACCTCTCGAGGTTCTTCTTAAACCACGCCTGCCATCTCACCTGTATGCCTGATTAATTTCGAAGGGGTTCTAGTTATTTAAGCCACCAAATAAATGCTAAGTCACGCAAACTGATCTGCCTGTATGTTATGTTTGCCCAGTTTGAGGCTTGAGACGTGCCCGCGTGCATAATTGTTAAACTTTTCTCTTCTCTTCCGTTTCAACTTCAAACTTTGAAGCGCCCCAAAGTAAATCTTTATCGTCTGTATTTTTTTGTTGCTATACTTTGTTGCCACTTTGATTTAGACAAAAATTTCAGACAGTAAACAAAAATTTCTTTCACTGATTCTAGAGGTTTTCCGAAAAGATCAAATTCAAACAAGATTTAGACAGTTTAATTGTTATATTATCCAATCATGATCCATTAGGGCAACATATTTAAAAAAAAAAAAAAAACCCAAGTGTTATGAAGTGCCCAAGAATTTCAAATTCCAATCCTAGTCTTCTAGCTCGCCATATTCAGGGGGCAATGTAACTCGTCCATAGCCTGGTTGATGTGAAGGAAGCCAGGCGTAAGATCAGCCTAATCATAACATTATTCCTGATGGATGCAAAATTTTGCTAAAATTGATTAGATATTTTAATACAGAATTTTGTTCGGAAATAAATGCATTGGTTTCTACAAATAATAGTGGCATGCATTGAGTATATTACCATCTTGGCTCGTCCCTTAAAATATTGTTTACTTATTGAGATTAGTAATTTCTAGGAAAATTTATTTATAACTAGGTAAAAAGTAATTAATTACAAATAATTTAAATAAGAAAAAAGATATTAAAGGTAATACAAATCCGTAAATAAAAAATTTATTAAATTCATAAAAAATAATATATTAATTATTAAATATATTAAATATTTTTTATATCTTTCACTATATTACCTGAATTAAATTATAACTTTTTTATGTTGAGTCCCACTGATAATTTTACAATACAAATAATATTTGGGTCAACACGTAATGAGAGTTACATAAAACCATGAGTGTCATGGTCATGGGCAAGGGCAATTGGCACAACTCTTTCATTGTATCTCCAGTTTAAATGCGTGCAAAGTCAATCATCTTAGCCTTTTTTTTTTAATTATTAAATTGCAAAATAAAATTGCTGAAAAAAGTAGTCGCATGTGCAATTAATGCACGAATAGGATTTCTTTTTCTTTTGGATAGAAATTCCACTCCAAAGATCAAAACGGGGCCCAATTAAATGGTGGGGAAAAAATATTAATAGGAAGTGGAACTGTTTCTGAAAAAAATAATTAAATTTCGGATTAGACATAAATAATGATGTGCTAATAAAAAAATTCCATATCGGAACTCTTAACTCGAAAAGAAAAGGCAGAGATACATATAAATATAGAATTTCGCTGTCAAATTCTACTTATAGCTCCATCTTTCTCCCGGCAACTGAAACCTACGGAAATCAATGTTTGAACTCAGCATTAAGCAACGCGCCGCCGCACATACGTCGGCGGACGAAGTGGTGGTCGCAGTCAAGGCAGAGAATGTGATCTCGAAGACTGTTTTAGCTTGGGCTCTCAAAAGATACAGAAGGAGATTCAGGCATTAGACAAGAAACTTGTTTCGGTCGCGGGGGACGGTACTGCTCTATCCTTAACAGGAAATGCTGTATATCAAAGTGAAACTCGTAGTGATAGTCTAAGGGGAAGTCTACAATGTATTTTTGAGGCAATGGAGAGGCTTGTGGGCAACTCTGTGAAGGCTTACGAGGATCTCATGGACCGTGGTGAGGAAGAAAGGCTTGCTCGAGAGCATGGGCGAGTTTCGTAGGGATATATGTGAGGGGAGAAGAGAGGCGCAGAGTATAAATAGCCCAAAAGAAAATTTCCCCCGCTTACTTGAATCTATAAGAAGATGATTGAATAACAAAAATGATAATGCAAATGAAATATGAAAGAAAACACACCAATTTTACCTAAAAAACTCTTTCAAATAAAAAAAAAAGAAAAACCACAGATCTTCTGAATTAGAGGTCAGTTCTACTATAATCAAGTGAGTACAATAGAGGTACATAATTTCAAGTACATCAAACAAATTAAACAAATTCAATTTGGATCAAATAAGAGACTAATGAGTCAAGTAAGATAGACTAACTACGTGTTATTAACTACAACTCAACAAGTAGATCTCAAGGTAGTAATCTAACCGTTCAAAATGAACCTCCAGATGTCCCCTACCAGCTGTCCAAATTTCAGATCAATCGGACCACGGATCAATAACCATCCAAATGATTTACCAATTTTACTACAGATGAGAGAACAGAGAGTTACCATAATTGAGAGGTTTCGGTTCGAATGGAAAATTTGCCCTTGCAGTTCACAAAAACCCAATTCAACCGTTCACAAACACGATCTATGTGTGCTCCAACTACTGGCCAAAACTCAGCTCGATTGGACCACAACAATCTTTCAATTATACAATTGATCAAACCTGCCACATATGAGAAAATAGAGAGTTATCAGAATTGAGAGGTTTCAGATCAAATGAACAACCTGCCCTTGCAGTTTAGAGAAATCAAATCCAACTGTTCACAAACAAGATCTATGTGTCCTCCAACTACTGACCAAAAATCAACTCAATCGGACGACAAACAGTCTTTCAATTATATGGTTGATCAAAACTGCACACAGAAAATTGTCCAGAGTATAGACCTACGAAAACTGAAAAGATATAGGACTTACAGTGCTCGAAACCCAATCTCCACCATGCAGAAATAAGAAACAAACGTCCTCTATCAACCATCCAAGTTTGAAGCTGATCGAACACCAATATCCTTTCCAAATATAAGATCAAAGAGTCTGTCTCCATTTTTTTTTCTCTTCCTTTCAGCAGTCCTCCTTTTTTTTTCTTTCTTTCTTTCTCTCGGCCCACGGCTCACTCTACTTTAGGTTTTCTTTCTTCTTTTCTTTTTGTTCTCACAGCCGACAACACTCTCCTCTCTTTCTTTTATATTTTTATATTTTTTATTTTTTTGTTTTTCAACCAAAAGAGTATTTATACCCACTTTAATTATTTTGAGTTATTAATCTACATAAAAAGGGACCAATAAACCCAACAATTCTCCCCCTCTTGACTATGTAAAAATATTGGCTATTCTAACCAATGTATAATATAACTCAAATTTTCATCTTAATAATACTTTTGTCATCATATCAACAATATTATTATCTATATGAATTTTTTCAAGTGCTAACTGTTTAGAATCAAAAATATCTGGTATCCAATGATACCGCACGTCAATATGTTTTGACTTGGTATGAAAAGTTGGATTCTTACCAAGATAAATGACACTCTGACTATCACAATACAACACATAATTTGATTATTGAAAACCAAGTTCCTTCATAAACCTTTTCATCTAAAGCAACTATTTAGACACTTCAATTATTGCAATAAACTCTGCCTCTGTAGTAGACAATGCAACACACTTCTACAATCGAGATTGTCAACTCACTGCTCCCCCTGCAAGAGTGATCACATAACCTGAAGTAGACTTTCTGGAGTCAATATTACCTGTCATATTTGAATATGTGAATCCAGTAAGGATAGACTTATCACTCCCAAAACAAAGTCTCATATCAGTGGAGCCTCGTAAATATCTCATTATCCACTTCATTGTATCTCAATGCTTTTTACTGGGATTTGAAAGGAACCGACTAACTGTGTCAACTACATGAGCTATATTAGGTCTCGTGCATACCATTGCAAACATCAAACTACCCACGACTGATGCAAATGGAACTCTTTGCATTATTTCCTTCTCTTTCTCTGTGGAAGGACATTGGTTAATGGATAATCTAAAATGTGTAACAAGAGGAGTACTTACCACTTTAACCTTATCTATATTAAACCTCTGAAGTACCTTTTCAATGTACTACTTCTGGGACAGGTACAACCTTTTCTTTTTCCTATCCCGAGTGATTGACATGATGAGGATCTTCTTTGCTGGTCCCGAGTCCTTTGCCATGAAGGACTTGCTCAACTCTTACTTCAACTTATTAATTCTAACAACATTACGACCAACAATAAACATATCATCAATATAAAATAGTAAAATGATAAAATCATTATTAGTAAATCTTTGAACAAAAACACAATGATCAGAAGTAGTCTTTTTATAGCCTTGCTCCCCTATAACAGACTCAAACTTCTTATACCATTGTCTCAGAACTTGTTTTAAGTCATACAAACTTTTCTTCAACTTGCACACATAATCCTCTTTTATTTCCACCTCAAATCCCTCTGGTTGTTTCATATAAATTTCTTCTTCCAAGTCACAATGGAGAAAAGTTGTTTTCACATCCATCTGCTCAATCTCTAAGTCATACCTAATAGCCAAACTCAACACAACTCGAATGGAAAACATTTTCACCACCGGTGAGAAGATCTTTTCAAAGTCGATACCTTGTTTCTGACTGAATCCTTTGACAACCAATCTGGCTTTATATCGTGGACATGAAGTATTTTCTTTTTACTTTATTTTGTAAATTTACCGATTCTTCAAAACCCTCTTATCTTTATGTAACTTTACTAACTTATAAGTAGAGTTATCATATAAGGATTTTAACTCATTTGTCATGGCATCGATCCAGTACTACTCATGCTCACTTTCAACTGCTTCTGTATAACACTCAGGTTCTCCCCTATCAGTTAACATCACAAACTCATTAGGAGAGTACCGAGTAGAAAACATTGGAATTCTATTGGACCTCCGTGGCTAAAATGAAGGTGAAGGTATATGCGGATGGTCTTCTATTAGAGCATCAATATCACCAGCACCCTGCATATTATGATCTTATTGAACATTCTGATCATGTTTTTTAGTATCACCGTGAATATCAACCGGATCATTTAGAGATGTTTGAGGAAATGGAACAATATCAGCAGGATTATTATTAACCTGAGGAGTTGACTTTTCAATGTGTTTAATGTTTTGATCCTCAACAAACACAACATCTCTACTCCTTACAAGCTTTTTCTCAACCGGATCATATAAACGGTACCCAAAGTCATCTTCACCATAACCAAGAAAGATATACTGCCGAGTCTTCACATCTAACTTCCCTCTTTCATCTTTAGGGACATGAACAAAAGCCTTACAGCCAAAGACTCGTAAATGGTAATAAGAGACTTCCTTGCCAAACCAAATTTTGTCCATAACATCACCTTGTAGCGGAGGACTAGGAGATAGATTAATTATATGTGTCACTGTATTCAAGGCTTTACCCCAAAAGGATTTAGGTAATTTTGCATCTGAAAGAAGACATTTGACCCTCTTAATCAATGTTTTGTTCATCCTTTCTGCTAAACTATTTAATTGTGGTGTCTTGGGAGGTGTCCTCTGGTGTCTGATCTTATACTATCTGCAGTATTCATCAAATGGACCACTATACTCACCATCATTATTAGTGTGGATACATTTCAGCTTCTTACCAGTCTGTCTCTCAACAAAAGCATGAAATTGTTTAAATACATCAAAGACTTGATCTTTAGTCTTTAACGTATAAACCCAAAACTTCCTTGAGTGATCATCAATAAAAGTTACAAAATAAAGAGCACCACAAAGTGAGCGTATCTTCAAAGGACCACATACATCAGAATGCACCAATTCAAACAACTTTAATTTCCTTGAAAGTGAGTGACTCTTAAATGTAACTCTATTTTATTTCCCAGCAAGACAGTGAGGACATTTCTTTAAAACTGCACTCTTTATATTTGGAAGTTGGTTTTTTTTTGCCAAACAATTCATCCCCTTTTCACTCATGTGACTAAGCTGCTTATGTCATAATTCAATAAAATTATCATTCTCTGCTGCATTGACAACATCTTTGAAGATAACAGCTTGCATGAAATATAAACTGGAGTATTTCCTACCTCGTGTCATAATTAAGGAACCTCTGGTAAGCTTCTACTGACCATCACTGAAGGTACTGCAAAAACCTTCATCATCCAGTTTTCCCGTTGAAATCAAATTCAAACGGATATCAGGGGCATGTCTAACATCCCTTAATGTCAGCTGTGCTCCATTGCCAGTGTTTAAGCAAATATCACTAATACCAATGATCTTTGCTAATCCATTATTACCCATCTTCAAAACTCCAAAATCACCAGGAGTATATGTTGTGAAGAACTCCATTCTTGAAGTAACATGAAGAGAAGCACCACTATCTATGACTCAATCAGTCTCATGAGATGTCAAATTAATCACATCTTCATCACAAATAATAATGAGGTTACCAGTACCAGAAGTGGATGTAGTATCAATACGATCATTATTCACATTCTTTTCCTTATGCCTATCACTGTCATCTTTATTTTCTCTCTTCCACTTGTAACACTTTTTCTGAATGTGACCCATCTTCCCGCAATAATGACACTGAACATTCTTATACTTAGATCGTGACTTACTTCGGCTCTTACTTTTACCATTTCCTTTTCCTTGACTTCTCCCCCTATTTTCAGTAATTAAAACCTCTGATTTGGATGATGATAAACCCTGAGATTTCCTTCTCATCTCTTCATTCAACACACCACCCTTTACAAGTTCCACTGATAAAACACCACCGGAAGCAGAATTAACGAGAGACATTCGAAAAGTCTCCCAAGAATCAGGTAAGGTAGCAAGTAACCATAACCCGAGAACTTCGTCATCAAACTTAATACC
The DNA here is from genome assembly GCA_020141445.1 of Bruguiera sexangula. NCBI lineage: Eukaryota > Viridiplantae > Streptophyta > Magnoliopsida > Malpighiales > Rhizophoraceae > Bruguiera > Bruguiera sexangula. The sequence continues at coordinate 7,334 of JAHLGP010000092.1, read as the reverse complement.
CATGCTTGATAGCTGATCAATGAGATCCTGAAACTCATTTAAGTGGTCAGCAACAAAACTCCCTTCATTATATCTCAACTGCATTATTTTCTTTAATAAGAACAACTTGTTATTACTAGACTTTGAAGTATACAAAGTCTCAAGTTTGCTCCACAAAGTCTGTGCATGTGTCTCATTGCAAATGTGATTATAAACATTATCATTAACAAATTGCCGTATAAAACCATAAACCTCTTCGTGCTCAAACTCTCATTCTTCATCAGTTTTAGACTCATATTTCATAGAAGCAAATACTGGCAAATGCAATTTCTTCACAAATAGGAGATCCTTCATTTTACTCCTCCATATATGATAATTCGTGTCATTCAAACAGACCAATTTATTCACATTCAACTTCATCATTCAAACAAGCCAAATACACCAACCTGACTCTGATACCACTCTGATGGGAGAAGAGAGGCGCAGCGGAGTATAAATAGCCCAAAAAAAAACTTCTCCCACTTGCTTGAACCTGTGAGGAGATGATTGAATAACAAAAATAGCAATGCAAATGAACCACGCAAGAGAACACACCAATTTTACGTGGAAAAACCCTTTCAAATCAAAAAAAGGGGAAAAACCACGGACCCTTTGAACTAGAGGTAAGCTCCACTATAATCAAGTGAGTACAATAGAGATACACAACTTCAATTACATCAAACAAATTGAACAAATTCAATTTGGATCAAATAAGAGACTAATGAGTCAAGTAAGACAGGCCAACTACGTGCTATCAACTACAACTCAACAAGTAGATCTCAAGACAGTAATCCAACCGTTCAAAATGAACCTCCAGATGTCTCCTACCAGCTGTCCAAATTTCAGCTCAATCGGACTACAGATCAATAACCATCCACATGATTTACCAATTCTACCACAGATGAGAGAATAAAGATTTACCAAAATTGAGAGGTTTCGGTTCGAATGGAAAACCTGCCCTTGCAGTTCACAGAAACCCAATCCAACCGTTCGCAAACACAATCTATGTGTCCTCCAACTACTAACCAAAAATCAGCTCAATCGAACCACAAACAATCTTTCAATTATACAATTGATCAAACTTGTCACAGATGAGAAAACAAAGAGTTACCAGAATTGAGAGGTTTCGGTTTGAATGAAAAACCTGCACTTGCAGTTCAAAAAAACCAAATCCAACCATTCACAAATAATATCTATGTGTCCTCCAACTACTGACCAAAAATCAACTCGATCAGACCACAAATAATCTTTTAATTATGCAGTTGATCAAAACTACACACAGAAAATTGCTCAGAGTATAGACCTACGAAAACTGAAAAGAAATAGGACTTACAGTACTCGAAACCCAATCTCCACCGTGCAGAAACAAGAACCAAACGTCTTCTATCAATCATCCAAGTTTGAAACTGATCAGATACCGATATCCATTCCAAATATAAGATCAAAAAGTCTATTTTCCTTTTTGTTTTTTTTCTCTTCCTTTAAGCAGCCCTCTTTTTTTTTTTTTCTTTCTTTCTCTCGGCCGATGGCTCACTCTACTTTTCTTTCTTCTTTTCTTTTTGTTCTCGCAGCCGACAACACTCTCCTCTCTTTCTTTTATATTTTTTTTTTTATTTTTTAGTCAGGTATTTATACTCACTTTAATTATTTTGAGTTATTAAACCACATAGAAAGGAAATAATAAACCCAACAATATGCTGATGTTGAATTCAGTCACCTCCTTCACAATTTGGTGATCCTGTTTGACATTATCTCCAACTTGTTACTTTATGAGGAAAACTATGAACTAAGGATGTTTAAGAATATGTGATGTAGAGTTCCACTGTTTGGTTCAGTCCTCTCCGGATACTTCCAACACCATCTGGGGTTACGCGTGGTTTACTACTGGTTGTTATTTGTAGTTGTGGATTGGGAGGGAAGACCTGTTTTGAGGGGTATTAATTTAGGGGCAAGCTGCATTAGTGGCTTAGTGTTTGGGAGGAGAGTATTGCCGAGGTTTAGAGGATACCATCTCATTTCCACCAAGGTGAGCTTTGATCAGAACAGTTGCTGCTGCTGTATGATTATCTTGAACTGACAGAAGGGGCTAAAAAGAAAGTCTGTGCTGGCCTGGTCGAGCCGCCGTATGTGTTTTGGCAAAAGAAAGAAGCTGGCTAGATCATCAGAATTTTTGTTGGCTTGACACCCTTGACGCTTTGGCCATGAGCTACCTGCCATGGAAGGAGGTTAGGGGCAATATTTTGCAATCAGATTTCTGGCCACGTCTTTTCAGGAGCTGTTGCAGTGTAGGCATATAGGCAGCCCATAAAGACACAAGTCATGGAAATGCTCAAATTGGCATAGATTGTTATGGTAAAATGAACTTTCTACCTTCTATTTTTTCTTTTTCGTCCTTTCCGAAACACTTGGTTCGTATTAAGTTGTATTCAGGCCTTTCACCGACAATACTTGCATTTAAAAGTTTAGTGTTCAGGGTGTCCTCTCCGGACAACCGAAATTTTTGGTCAAAGTCTGTTGTGGAAAATGCCCACTTAATATAGTATAGAGAGATGCTTATGAGTCTGTTGAGGCCTTTGTACACGGTAACAGAAAATTTTTCTTGAAGAGAATCGGCAATGCTATCATTTGATCTGGTGAGGAGATGGGACCGATAGATTATAAAATGATAGGTTGGGAATTGGGCCAGAAACTTTCTGGAGGTTTTAATCGAAGTCTAGAACTAAAAAATAATCCAATTAATGTTATATTGGTTAGAACAAACCAAATCTGAAAACGGGAACAAGGAAAATTGCCATTCCTTCTGTCACTGAGATTTCCAAATCCGGGGTGCATTTCGCACCCACTAACGGTAACATCTCAACCATTACTTTCGATGTCAAGTCAGTAACGTTTTACCTACCCATCCTTAGTCTAGACATGAGCACAGAGGTGGTTCTAAGGAACTTAGTAGCATACGAGGCATCGAGTGCATCTGGACCGTTAATTTTTACACGATACACAGAATTAATGAACGGTATCATCGACAACACGGATGACGAAAAGTTACTAAGACAAATGGGTATCCTGTTGAATCACATGAAATCGGACGAGGAAGTTGCCAACCTATGGAATGGCATGAGCAAGTCCATTAGGCTCACCAAAGTTCCATTCTTAGATAAGGTGATTGAAGACGTGAACAAGCACTACAACAGCCGATGGAAGGTCAAAATCGGGAGATTCACAAAGATCTACGTGTTTAGTTCTTAGCCATGTCTCACGTTCCCGGCTGCAATTTTCCATCTGCTCTTGATGTCATTTCAAGCCTTTTGCTCCGTCTATGGCTGCTCTCGCCTATTCCGCATTAGTACTAGTAGTTCTGCAATTGATACTGAAATTCGATTTTAATGGGATTTTAATATAATTTTTATTTCTTGATTATTTTTAGGTGAGATATATTTTATATTGATCATGTTTGTTTTTTAATATAAGATTGATTTGTAATTTGTTTTTTTTTTTTTTGAGTGACAATCAGACTATTGATTGCTACAATACCGAAGATCTTTCAAAAATGTTCCTTTTTGACATTTGTGCATATTGACATTTTTCAATGATTCTCTAAAGTTCATTTCTAACACTTGGAGTGTTATATGTGCTTTAATAGCAAAAGCTACGCCCTCAAAAACCTCAAGGGGTCATGATCTTTTTCCCCTGTAAGTTATATGGTTCTAAAGATTCTAGTTTTGTGTGTTACCTATATTGACACAGTTATTAATAAAATTCATACCATTAAAAAAAAACCAATGCTAAAAGTACAAATATTTCATTTTTGCTAATATGACATATTATGTGTAAAGTTTTCTACGTGTGCTCGATCGGTAAAATTATAGACATAGTATAGTAGTAGCATTTTAAAAATATTATTGTTACACCTGTGCAATATGCATGTTTAAAATTTTAGTCAAAAAATGTATTTTTAATTATATTTTATTAAAAAATAAAAATAAAACGAAATTTAAATTTTAAATATTTTTTTAAAAACATAAAAAGTGAAATTTTATGGTTTTTTCTTTTGTTTCTTAAGAAAATGAAAGGAGAATTTGGGGTATTTTTCTTAAAAATTAAGGAGTAATTTTTTTTAAGAGGATAGATGAACAATTTGGGGTAATATACTTTTTAAAAGAAAATAAAAAGATAAAAATATAAAGACAATTGAATTTTTAAGAGTGTCAATATAAATTATGTTAGATGTTAAGATAAATTATAATTAGTATACTAGTACCAAAAAAAAAAGCAATTATATATTCAAATATATGTTGAATATTATAATAAAGTCAATGTAAGCAAAAAAGGTCAATCTTACAAATACAATCTTATACAAATTAACAAATGTCTTTTATGTTATTTGGAATTAAAATGAAAATAAAGAAAGAAAGCAACAATCTTAAAATCCAATGTTAGAAAAAATTAAAAGTTTAAAAATAACAAAAAACTTACTTATAATTGTAAATGATTGAAAGGAAACAAATGTTAAAATTAAAATTTTAAAATTGTAAAAACTTAAATATAGAGATATAATTACATATATAGATAGAGAGAGAGAAATTATTAAAAAATAAAAAATTTAAAAGTAACAAAAGAATTATTTTATAATAATTTTTCTTTCATTATGTTATACAGAGTTAAATAATAATAAAGAAATAGTTTAAAAAAATTATATATACAGATAGAGAAAAAAATTTACTAAAAAATTAAAAATTTAAAAATGACAAAAAATGACTTATATTATAACATTGTTTTATTATACAATACAAAAATAGATAATAACAAAAATATAGTTTAAAAAAGATTTAAATAATTTATTTTTTCAAGTATAATTTGTGAATAAATATTTTGTGAATTAAATAAATTTATATTTTTAAAGTATAAAAAATTAATATGTACTTAAATTATATATAATTGTTTTTAAAAAAACCTAAATAGCATTAGTTTTTTTTTACAAGAAAAATGAAAAAATTAAAAGAAAATTAAATTACTAATTTTTTTCCTTTTTGAAAGGAAGAAAAATATAAAGATATTAACTTTTGATTATTTTCTTTTCCTTTTGAAGAAAAGGAAAAGGAAATTTTGAGAGAATTCTTTTTATTTTCCTTAATTCATAAATTAAGAAGATATTACAATATAATAGCCTTAAAAAAAAAGAACAACTAATAAAAAATGTTTTATTTGTGTTGACACCCTATCAAAAAATTATTTATTTATTTATTTAACATTTCTTTATACCATATTATGTACTTTTATCATATTTTTAAATTTAATAAATATAATAAAAAATTTATTAGAGGGATTATAAAAAGTTAATGATAAATTTAACAATTTAAACAAAATTTAATGATAATACGCATATATGCATATATTTACAAATTTTATTTTGATAATACAGTAAAAGAGTTTTTAAAATATTTTTTATAAAATGAGTTTTTAAATATATTTTATAAAAATTATTTATAAATTAAAGTAAATTGAGTGTGAGCTTATTTAAATTTATCTTATTTATTATATAAAATTTAAAATTATATTTGAACATAACTTTTGTTTATATAAATGCAAAGATTTGAACAAACTCTTATCTACTGGGCTACGCTTACTTAACAAAGACAAAACATCAGCCGTTCAAAAATTCGACGACTTGATCTGACGCACTTTCTTCGTTTTTATTGTTACATCAATCAATAAATTTCATTTTCCACCATTTTGTCATTTTCCCCGACATTGATTGTCGGCTTAGGGAGGGAAGGGGCCATCGAAAAATCCATATTTGTATTTGATGGAAATAAGTCCAAAGTTCACGCGCATGTCATTAAGAAGAAGCCATCGGCACGCAATTAGGAATAGTTAATTTTTGTGGGCATTCCTTTTTTGAAAAAGAAAATTTCTGGTGGAATTATTTAGGTAAAAAATATGTGGATTTAAAAATTGTAGGGAATTTGAAAATAAATGCATAAATGAAATTTCAAAAAATCTTGAGAGAGAAGATATGATCCATAAATTTTTGTGGGGGCCAAAATATTTTCCAAATATAACCATAATTCCCAAGTTTTACACCAAATTTGAGAAAGGCCAAAATCATGATCATACTTCGTGACTCACAATCTCCTTAGTCCTCGAGGGTCGTTTTTGAGGCCTTCAGGTAGCCAGTGAAGTTAGCGTGATTGACTTGTTGAATATGATCCAAGGCATAAAATATTAACGCATTTGGAGGATTGGTCTGTTTAATAAATTATTATGTTCTTTATATTATTGAATTAGGCTTCAATTTTTAGAAACAAATGGTTTCTTTTTTTTTTTTTTTCCTGCAAAGTCTATAATATCGAGATGGCTAGTTTTAATTTCATTGAACTAAAAATTTATTTAGTATGTTATACCACTAATGATAAAAAATTAAATTATATACAACTCTAATTGTTTAAAAAATTATTTTTAATTTGAGAAAAAAAAAGTTAGATTAATTTAAAAAAACAAATAATAAAAACAACTCTCTTATAATCACAAAAATAAAAAATTGAACATCAAAAAATTATTTAAATATTTTAATATAATTATCATGTATCTTATAAGTATTTTTTTAAAATTTTACTATAAATATTCAATTTTTCTCACTTAATTTTTAATGGTATTTTATATGTCTTGTCAAGATATTCATGCTCCTCTTATCTTCTTATTATGCATTTCTTTTTGCCAAACTCATATAATTTAGAGATGGTTTAAAAAATTAAAACTTCGATTACCATCTTAAATTAAATCAAAATTTTTAAATAATTAAATTCAATTTTATAATCAGTACTAATATAAACCAAATTTTTTAGTTTAATTATGATTTTTAATTTAAAATAGCGGTTAATTGTACCGCATTAGCCAAAGTGTTATTTTTGCATGGAAAATTTTTCAATGACACTAAAAATTATTATTAATAAAAGTATGTATGAAAAATAAATGAAAGTTAAGTATTATTATATTTCAAATGGTCATTTATTTTATATGTAATAATAATAATATTTTTTAAAATACATCGAAATTGTGTATTTTTAAAACTCAAAATAAAATTGTTAATCTTTTATTTGGACTTAATTTTTAATAGATTAACCAGTTTTGAGAATCAAGAAAATGAAAATTTGTCTAACAAAGTCGTCCTTAGATGTTATATAATTGCTGTGTGTAGATGTTATATAGTAGCAAAAATCCTTTTGAGCCTGGAGACAAAAACTCGATGAATATTTTTGTTAAAAAAATTCTTTTTTTTTCAAAAATTCAAGTTTCGTACTAAAAAATTGAATTTGCAA